>JAFFZH010015157.1:4949-93694 GCA_018420115.1 Euura saliciscinereae | reverse complement strand
TGTTATGCATGTATATACGTTCGACTTACGTATAGTACACGTATTCAGAATCATGAAGAGTACGAAAGACATACGTATCGCATTAGTATATTGGACGTAAATTGACGTACAGCGCAGGGAAAACTACGCAATATAGACGTCTCGATATACGTCTTACAGTTGTTCCTTGTACCCCTAGAATACATATTCTATACATCTTAGCGGACGTCTCTCATTCGTTCCCTATACGGATTTTAGCCGGTCATTTAGCCTATTTCTATCCCAAACGTAGACCCCCAACTTACGTATATCAGACGTATAACGTCTAAATTATTACGTCCAATATACGTATAAAATTCGTAAGTGTTCTGTGTGGGGTAGTTCACACGGTATCTGGTAGCCAGATTCGTCAAGGAGGCTAGTGCAAGTTGATGATGAAAAATCAACATGCTCCAAAACCCATTTTTACAGCCTCAAAAAAATTCGTCATGTACATCAGGGTTCAAGATTTTTATTCCCTGAAGAAAGATTTCCCTTGGTTACGTCATGAGTTTTTTTTTCAATGTGTGTAAGGATATTCTGTTGAAGTATGAATGGATTTTGGATGATGTATTAAAGTTGTCTAATCAATCTTTGGATCCTATTAAAATCCAGGACTATAGAAAGCTCGTGTAAAACCGTGAGGAATATCAAATAAAAACTCCGGGTTGAATCTTTGACAAGCATAAGTGGCAGTAATTTGAAAAATTCAGTGGTAAAATCCGGGGCAGTGTAACCCGAGCATATACTATCCCTTAGAAAGTTGTGAAGCGTACGGTGTTCCCAGTCCCTCATGATTCCGGTGGGATTTGGTGAAGCTCCCGATGTTCTGGATTCCGGGACTCTTGGGACATGTTTCTTTCGGCTGTCGAAAGGCGAAAACTTTATTCGATCCGAACTTTTATCCGTGGTTAAAGAAGGAGAAGAAGAAAAAAAAGAAATCTTGGACAATTAGACTTTGTCGAATTCACCCAAAAAACGATTTCCAGCTTTTGAATTTTTTCCGAAATACTTACGTTTATATAAATTTCAGAAAAAAAATCTCCGGTGCGAAATGATCTCGGGTTTATTATTTATTTCCGCGTGATACCATGCTCCACGTGTTATTCAAGCTGCAGACGACAAAACCATTAATCTCGCTTCTCACTCTCCAACCCTTGTATATCGGTACGGAAGAAACAATTTATTTGTGACTCATAATTTTTATCTGACCCTGACAATTTGACAGAGTAATCAATTGACGATGAAAAAGAAGAAAGGAGAGAGAAAGATTTTGAAATATTGATACCTGAGTAGTTCAGCAGAATCACCCTCCTGAATTTTACCCTTCAGGGATTCGAAATAAATACAAGGCTTATCGAAACACGAAGGCAATTAACGTTTTTTATTCATTTATTTATTTTTTTGTTTCTTCAACCCTTACCGGATCGTTTTCATGGAATAAAAAAGAAAAAAAAACGGTTCGTTAATCCGACGATCCATTTCCGTCTAATCCCGAACGATGTCAAACGCGATAAAGTAAAACAATTGAATCTAGACATCCAGGGGGTTGGGTTTGTAAAACAACCGCAGGGCAACGAGGAGATCGAAATAATGGCCGTTAAACCTTTCAGACTTCTCGTCTTTCCGTACCTATACTTCCGCTATACCTATTCCTTTTTCTTCGACTATTTTTACCGATACTACGGCTGCAGCCTCCGGCAGCTATTTTCACCAAACAACGCCCCCGAGCTTCTCCTTCCCCCTAATCAGACAGGACTTAAGCCAATTAAACCTGGAATCAGGCTCTAGCCTCTTTCGCCGAAGATATCGATAAGTACAGCTTTCAATTATTTTTCAAAACCCAATCGCAGGGGTTTAAACTTGAAAAGCTCGGTTTCTGACATTATACTCATGTCTGATGAGGTTATTTTCTTCCACGTCAAGAAAAGTAACTTCAAAGTTTGGTATGTGAATTAATGGAGTATTCTGAATGATTGATAGTATATTATGTACCTAGGGCGTAAAATGCGGTTTTACACCCGAGTGTCGATCGCCGCACACGAGGGCCGGCGGAGCCGGCCCGAGGGTTGCGCCGATCACACGAGGGGTAAATCGTACGCCCGTGGTGCATACGCTATTTTTCGCCACAGTGTGCGTAAAATGCATACCGCACCTCAGTAATGTAGTCCCGTAAAAAACATCATATAATTATATAAAGATCTGAAAAAAACCAAGTTGTGACAGACCACTGTGCGTGACGGCGGGGTCCAGGGGCGAAGCCCTCGTGGGGGGGTTCGGGGGGGCGAAGCCCCCCCCGACCCAAAACATATTCTGACATCAAATTTCTTTAAGCAAAATTACACAACAATGTTATACAAATTTAATTTAATTTGAGTCATTAATGTCTATCACAATATTGGACAAAGGAGGAAAGTACAAAATTGGCATAGAGAAACTATAGTAGACACAACACACAAAATTACACAAATTAAATCATAACAATAATGAGTGTAATAAATTAACGAGAGCAAAAATGAAGCCAAAATAGAGAAAAAATGAAAAATCATGCCGAATAATGAAAATCGAGGTCCGCTATTAATATATTGTCTTATGTCTCGGAGTTCTGTCATAAAAGGTCTATCTGAAAACGTTTTGACAAAACAAGTCAAGTTCTATGCTTATTGTAGGAGTCAGGTTGTCTTGCCAAAACGTTTTCAGATAGACCTTTTATGACAAGACTCAATGACATAAGACGGTATTAATAGCACCTGTTGAAATAATCATAGTAATAATAACAACAATAATAATAAAAGTAAAAATAATAACATCAAATCTTCACAAATAATAGGGAAATCCATTGTAGGAAGAAAGGAAACGAATTCGAAATTTTCGATTTTACGCACACTGTGGTATAAAACAGCATTTTAACCCCGATATCGAATCGTAAAAACGCATTTTACGCACACTGTGGCGAAAACTATTTTTTCATCAGCTGGATAAGATATAGTGGAATAAATGAAGAAAGTACCACTTGATCCGAAACTGGGCCGTTCACCACATGCAAAGTAGACCGCGAGACGGAAGGAGGAATAGGGTGTGATAAAATTTTGTTTTTGGGATGTGGATGAGGTTCGTGAAGAAGAGAAGGTCCTTGTCCCGAGCAACCGAGCGTCTAAAGTAAATGAAATTCTGTGAAAAAAAAATGAAACCTTTTTTTTTTTATATAAAAAGAGAAGTGTGAGATATGAGGTATGAGGAACAACAGAGTGGCAAAGTGTACGCTCGAGGACGACGACGACGACGACGACTACCCTTCGCACAATTCGAGAAGTTATACTTTTCTCCTTGGTGAAATAAGAGAGGTGAAAACAACAGAAAAATATACTTTTAAACAAGAGAAGAGAAACCAGAGCTCAAACTCTCCGAATGCGACGCTACAACACTCCGACACTCCGGGAGAATGGGGATGCGAATAAAAAGAAGAAAATACTGTTTGTGGTCCTCGAGGACGATCCTCTGCAGGCTAGTTTCGTGATGGTTTGACACTCCCTGTCTGCTTCAAGAACGAAACTAACAACGAAAAATAGCTACTTTCGTACACCATTACCTTCGCGGTACACTTCTTCCAACTCCTTTTTGGCAACGATCGACATTCTCCTACTATTGATGGGATTGTCCAAATAACTGACATTTCTTCCTTATATAACCAATGGCTGGTCATGCTTCAAATTTCTTCGGGCTCTTATCGCGACTTTCGAGTGTATACATCCATCAGTCATCTACCCTCGGGTTTTCCACCGAAGCAATAATTTGGAGTTTTTTTGCTATTCTTTTCGTCATCAGGCGTAAAAAAGTTAGTCTTGAAAACGAAATTGACAAAATGATGACAAACAAACGCAAAATAAATTTGAGAGCTAATGATAGTGAAGACTGATCTAGATCTTGATCTAGAAAAATTGACGTCTGTGTAGAGTTATTTTCTCTTCTATATAATATCTAGAGAAGCGGTGAAGCAATTTGGAGGCGATAATAAAAAACGTTTCTGCTAGATTGACTCGTAATTCCCTTTTTTTTAGTGTTCCACTCTCCCGTCAAATTAGATCCATTAGAAGGTGGCTTATGTTCGAAATTCATTGTCTATAGACCGTATAATTCGACTGAAATAAAAATTCGTCCAAGATTATTTTTTTACGAACTATACAGCTTGAATAACTGACGACTGAACAGTCTGAAGTTGGCTGAAATCGAGAAACAAGCATCCAGACAGTTATCCGAACCAATCCAATTGTTTTCTGTTTCTTTGAATGAACAGCAAAAAAAAAAATGGACTAACCCTTGGTAACCCCCACGAAAGAACCAAACCCTGTAGTTTAATTAAGTCTGCAAAGAATGAAAAAACGGTTGTAAAATTTTTTTCTGCTATAAAATTATACCAGCTTTCCTCTATCACCGACATTCACTTGGTGCTAGCCGGAAAATCACGGTACATAAAACTGAATTTTGATATCCCACGCTGTTCAACTCATCCATATCCAGGGGTCGATGATATTCATAATGAAAATAACGATAACAATAATCGTCGACTCTCCATTCCGTGTTTCACACCTCTGATCGCGCTTTTCTAGCAGGATGTGCTTTAGTCCTGCGTGATCACAATATCGACCAATAATTGTCTCTTTCGTGTGCAGGACGATTTTTCGAAGCATTCTTACTTCTTATCAATCTGTTTGGTTCAGACTCTGTGTCTTCCTGTTCAGGAATGACATTCAACGTTTCGCGCCAACACAGCTTCGAAAATAGCCGGAGATCTTATCGGATCAATTTGAAAATACTAAAGCAGGACTATTTTCTTCCACTATACTTCAACACGTATGTATATACAAAGCTTTTCGCAACGCAAGCTGGCACGATTAACATTAAATTTCATTGGCTGGCTTTTAGCAGTTAGCGGAACGAGCTTATACCGCTAGGATTATTCAAATTTTTATTTGTTCAACACAGTCGGTGTGCTCGACTAGCTCGAAACCCCCGACTCCCTCATCCCTCTCTCTTCTTCACCCCAACATCCTTTGCTTTCTCTCGAATCCAAATAAAATCTCTGCGGTAGAGCCGCATTCAAATGACCCTCTTAGTTCAGCAGAGGATTGGTACACACCGCTAAACAAAGGGCGATCCCTGGTCCGCGATAAGGGATCATCGAAAAACTAAGGAATATGAGAAAGAAAAATGAAACTTGGCCGTTCTCCAACGCGACTCATTCAACCGTATATAAAATAGTCGGTGATATAATTGTGGGAAAAATGTTCTTTCCTATTCTCATGCCAAGACTCGCATCATATCACAAATTTCTCAGGATATTTATGTGGGATGATATGGTAAAATAACTGTTTTTCGGGCGTGGTTCAGCACGAAGAAAAAACTTTTCAAATTGCAGTTAGCTGTAAAAAGTGACTTTTTGAAGCCTGTGCCGGAAAAATTGATATTTTTTATTTTTGTTCTGTGGTGAAATCCAATTTTGTATAAACTGTAATAAAATTGGATCCTTTCGGGTTGGAATATCATCACCGACGTGGTAGAAACCGAGATGCGACAATCTCGAAGTGTTATTCAGTTTTTCGGGTGTAACAGCTTGGATTATTTTCAATTTTTTTTCTTCAGTTTTAGGTAGATTAGCATAAATGTCCCCTTTTCCGTTTTTGCCGGATTCAGAAAGGGTTTCGGGCGTCAGCATGTCCATTTTCTTATCTCGGTTGGCAGTTTATTCAGTTCCTTCTATGTTGCGGCCGGAGGCCTCGCGGGTGAATTTGTTATTTGGACCCTTTTTTTCTGGTCAGCTAGAATCACGGATTTGAATACGTGGGATGGTAACGGTAAGATTGAGATCAGGGTCCTTTCTGTTTGCCACTTTTTCATCTTCTCATTACGCAGTTGCGGTAGGATTCGCAGCGTGGCCAATATTGTTATTCCGAACAAGGTGGTCCTGTCTTTCTCGAAATTTATTCGGAATTAATACTGTTCTTGGTTGTTCAACATCCAGCCTCAAACCCTCGGTCGTTTCAGTCGATTGTGTCGGGGCAGAATTTTAAGCAGACGATTTCGGAAATTACGAAGATTTGATCAGCCGCTGGAATTACAAATAACCTCATTACGATTTCGAGAGGGATTTGCTTAATTTACTTCTCGAATTTCCGTCTTGTTTTGGAGCTTGAGAAAACCCGGTGCTTTCTCAAAGTCACGATCCCCCGGAAAAGAAATTAATCTTTATAGAAAGTGATTCGTTGCTTTCAAACCCAAATGCAACTCGCGACAAACTTTCTCAGTATCCCAGTGAAACCATACCGGAAAAACAAAGATCATCAAAACTTTGGTTGGAACCTGCAGAAGTCAAAGAATATTGATCAAGAAAAGTTTTGCGAAAAAAAAATCAACGGTATTCGATTTAATTTTCCAGCTCATTCGGTGACTCTTACATCCGGAAAGCCGAGTACCGGTTAACATGGAGATTATTCTGTAGTGTATATTTACGTTTTCCCATCCCTCTACCTACCCCGCCTACCAACGAAGCATTAACATAACATTAGCTGTTTGCATTAATCTGGAATACATCAGCAGCACCGGGACGCTAGCTGGGCGAGTCGGTGTTCTTTTTCAGCGAAAAAATCGAGCAAAACTACGACATTGCACTGCCGCCACCGCAAGAACAGAAGACCACCACCACGACTACCACCAACGCTGCAACGGTCGCCACTCCCGCGATATTACCCTTCATCCTTTTTACTCAACGAACCCATTTGCACCACGTAACCGCATAGAACCAAAGTATCTTTCGTCACGCCGGATAAAAAAAGGCTTCAAATATTAAAATGTCCCTGATGAACATCCTGCTTCTAGAATTCTGCTTCTAGAGTTTGATGAGCAAATTAAGAAACAAAATTACGGATCAAACTCACCATGAAGATTCGATCATTCAATTATCATCTGACTTCAAGTTGATACAAATGAGATTTTCAGAATATGGAAAACAATACTTCACCAAATCTCATAAACAATGACAAGATTCCAAGAGAATCTAAGATTTAAAGAAACTTGTGACGATTTGAATTGATTTCAACGAATTTTAGGTGAATCCAGAGCAGTGTACTGAACAATACACTTCAAGTGATGAACCACTCGTAGATTATCCCTGAAAGCAAGCAAGGAACCCTATTTCCACTCTGTTTGATGGAATCTGATTATCTTCGGGCTGTACACACTATTTTTCCCTTCGCTCTGTAATCCGAGAATTGGGTATGATCAGGGTAGACGATTTACTCGGTTGCCAATCTTCGAAGCTCACTTGTAAGGGATGCTGGGAATCCGGCATGGCCTTAAGCAATCCGCGGACTGGTTGGACGGTGGAGAATTGCAATAAGCAGGTTATCGCGTAGCAGCCTTCGCTCCACCGGCACTTCTGTCCTCTTCACGGGGAGTCGAACCCCGTATATATAATAAGACTTTGGGGTAAAAACAAAGCGGGAAACCAGAAGGCAACTCCAATATGGCGAGTATACGAGGTATTTTGCTCGCAATATCGCTAAGTCTTCGACGCGGGTACGAGGAGCGATATTGTGACTAATTAGCTCGACTTCATGCACCGAGCACGATTCCGGGTGAAATTTGGTAAACAGCTTCGCCCTAAGCAATATTACCCGAGTCACGTACCTCGACGTTTGTCTTTCTCATTCCATTTATCGTACCCTTTACAGATTGAGAAATTCTGCTAACATAGGTATCGCCTTGTTACAGCAAAGGCTACATCTTGACGATGTCACTCCTCCTGGGAGTGTTTCCGACTGGCGTACCCATTCTGTGAAAGGTTTTACTTGCGTGTACGCTCGATAAACGCACGAAGGGCCGTAGGTTATTGCTGAAAAGTTATGAGCCAACGTTTTCTCACTTAGAAATGTGATGTGTAAGCGTTTTACTTCACTCGCTACCTCGCTCTTTCTACATCCATCCAGTTCATTCGGATGAATAGCACACACGAATGGTACAGAGTTGTTCGGGGTATCGGTACTCGTTAAAGCATGCTGCACCCTATCGAAACTCGATATCGATGTAGAGTTCCAGCAATAAAATATCGGCACAACTTCAAAGGCAATACAGTTATTATCTGACGGAACTCATAAACCGAGATTCACTTCGTGTCGCGATTGAGAGACATTGATATTTCCACCGCGCTGTCACCAATGTTAAGTGTTGAGCCGAAACTCAGATTTGGCGGAGTATTTCTGATAAAAGCTTCAACCTACGACTCGGCATTCAAATTATACGTGTTTTACGAGTCGGAAAGACGTATACATGTGCCGCGGGTTCTGTTGACTCTCGGATGGGTCCGGATTACTGTTGTTTTCCTATAGGGGTTGGTAAGCACCCTGTCTTCTGATAGGGATAGCGCTTTTCGTCGTGTTCTATGCGATTCCCGATAGTTTCCAGAGGTCTAGCCAGATGCTGTGGCTACCCTTCCGCTACGATAGGCATAAATTTTTAGAAATTCTACTCTGGACTTTCTTGACCCTGAACAATTGACCATCAAACAACCACTCGAAAGTCCGACATTCGCCTCTGACCGATTAACACAGCCGAAATCTGAAGCTGTAATTCGATATCGTCCTGAAAGCATATCTGCTCATAGAAATTCTAGCCGAGGTCGATGTTAAACCCGGATTCTCCAGAGGATCTACTACAGTACACAAACTCAGTGGGATATCCGTGTAAACGTCAAGTGCAATACGAGCCTGCGACGGGAACGTGGACAACAAGACCTACCGAGGTTCACATAAGAAATCCTGATGGGGCTCTGGTTGAATAGTTGTGAGGAATCCTCGACGTACAATACCTAGTTTCAAGGCTTCTTCATTGACACCCAACTGGAGCCCCATCAGGATTTCAGCCATCGTTATCAAACTTTATCAGTGATTCATTGGAAATTGGGGTCATTCTCTACGCTCTGACCACAGTTTTCTGAAGAATGAGACTATTTTTAACAAATTTCAGCAATTTTATTGGGTTGATTCTCATATTCAGGATTCGATTTGTGAATGATGAATATTTTTGTTGTTGAGCTCTGCGGGTTTTCGTTGACCTCTTGTTTTTTCAATCAGAGATTTGATACAACCCAAGTCAGCAGGCGCCGATGTTACGAATGACGGGATAATTTTTTTGACGTTCCGACGGTTCTCGGAAGCTCCCATATTAAAGGCTTTAATATATCTCGTGTGTGAATAGTGGCTGGGGTGAGGGAGGGTCATACAGTAGAGGTGATAATTTTATTAGAAAACGGAAATTACGAGGTTTCCCTGTTCCCGCCTCACGGAGTAGATTTTTACGGCTAATAAAATTCCTGTTATCTGTCCGAACTTTCTTTTTTTTTTGCCCCAAGAACTCGGGAAAGCGGAAACCGTACGAATATAGATATTCGTGAAAAATCAGCGACGAGATTGGCCACTTATCATCAAAAACGATTGGATTATACAAATTGTTCATAGGCCAAGTCTCATAGTCGTATATATTCCGCAAGCGAAAAAGCTGCAACTTTCAGAGCTATGTGGAGCTTTCTCCTGTGTTGCTACGGCGAAATCACGTTTTATCGTTCCCTGGTGAACCACTTTTCTCAAGCTTCAGACGCCGGACGTGTCCTCGACGCCGGCGTTCTTAATCTCGTCGAACAGAAGTCGCGGACTTTTTCCGCACTTCCAAATTTCAAAATCTGGGTCGAACAAATCACGAACGTGTGTCCCAACTTTTGGTCACCAAAATGTGTCCAGCGATGAAAAAGCGACTGGAAAGTTCGCGGATTTATCCTCTTTATTTCACTCCTACGAAATAATGGAGCCAAGGGAGGAGATTCAATATTTGTATACAGCCGGTAGACAGGGATCGAGAGAAGGGCTGGACCGCTGACAGAACTTTCGTTCGGGAACAAATAACTGTCCGAAAAAAAAACCTCGACAATATCAGTCAGCCATGATTGCAATTTATTTCACCACCGTTGGTCCATTTCCGTCCGAGTATTCGCGCGTATTATGTATATAGTGGTGCAATATAGGCTGTTAACTGTCAGATATAGTCAGCCGGAAAACCGGAAGAACCAATAAAGATCGAATTCCGATATACGCATCGACTGATTGGCAGACTGAAAGCGTCAAGAACCGTGGAGTAATGAAATTCCAGACGCTTTGCAGGATTCAAGTATGCCTCCAGCTTGTTTTGAAGAGCTTTAGCATAGTAGAGGCGGGATTATAGTCGGGGCCCCGGTTCGAACAACAGCGAACTTTGATACGGTATAACCACTCGTCTAGTGTGAGGTGATAATTCGAGATTAAATAATTCTGACTCAGTTAGGACCGGAGGGATGATACGGGGTAAAATTAATCAAAACTATTTTTTTTTTACTTTCATTTTTTTTTTTTTTTTTAGTTGGGATATAAAATATCAGAGGCTGAAATAGAACCGGGAAAAGGTGGAGGAATAGGAATCGAGAGATAGAAAGGGATTACTGGCTCGACGTTTTTCGAGGGATCGGCTTAATTTGATTGAATCACTTTTTTTTTTCAATCTTATTTTACTCTCCTTTACCAATTACCGTAGATTTCCCAATCCGGGGTAGGTATACTATATCAACGAATTCTGATGAAGTATGTAAAGTACCGAAGCTTCGCGAAAATTTAATAAAAAAATCTTTCAATTTTAATTTCTTCCTTTCATTTTTTGTTACAATTAAAATACTTTTGACGCTAAGTACCGAGTTCGCGAGAGAATCAATTTCAACCGAAATGCGAAAGTTGTGTTAAAAAAAAGAAGTTAAAAGTATGAAGCGTAAAGTTTGGGGCTAAAGTATAGCGTCTTTTACCTTACAGTCGTCGTTGAAGAAGAAGAAGAAGAAGAAGGGAAGAAAAATTCTGAGGCCTGAAAATTGATTGTGCCTCTTTCTGTATGTATATAGTGAAAAAGTTTCCCACCATGCGTCATCTTAATTGGCTCAACGTCGACAAGTTACAGGCGGACGCGTCGACATACTTTTTTAAGTGCGAAGTTTAAATTATTAAAAATAATTTTCTCGCACTTTTTAACACCTCTGTGGGATAGCGGTAAGGTTTTTCAAAGTTTTTCACTATAAAATAACGCTGTGACATTCCGGTGGACATTTTCGAAAAAATATAATAATTCCAGCAGAAAAGCCTATGGCGGTACGTTGAAAATAACTTTTTTTCCTCGGTTATCGAGCTTTTCTTGGAAAGTGTGAGGGAACTTCCTGAGGGAGGGTCTTTCCTCATTCTGGTCTACACACGCGTCTCTTCGTTGCCATCTTTTCGCCGATTCCCCAGGGGTAGTTTCTCCTTTTTACCAGAACCCCAGCTCGTTTCTGATTCCTCTCACTGGACAAGCCTTCCAACATCTTCGAGATCCCAAAGTCGGTACAAGGTCAGGCTGATCACCTCTTCACCAGGTGAGCCCATTGTCAACGGAGCTTTTCAGTCCCAGGTACACGTCTATTCGACAGTCCATAGGGCCGAGGTACTATACGAGTAGCCCGGTATTGTTTGAAGTTAGTCTATTAGTTTGGGTGTGTAATTAGGGCTGTCAGGTTCGCGGTGGGGTTGAGTTGAGGGAAGAGGGAAGAGGGAGAAGATTGAGGCAGCAGCCTCTGTCCTCTTGGGTTCAACTCGGTCACTGATTGATGATCTAAGGAAACCGTGACACCCTTACAAGTCCCGGAGGTGAGGTAGGAGACCCCGATTCGACGTCCAAGCGTCGCGTCGCGTCACCAGAAATTCGCAAAATCTTTGGCGTTTAAGCTCGCGTTATTAATCGATGTCTCGCTAATTGCTCACTTTCACATCGTTAACTTAATACTTTTCAATGGGAAGAGGAAAATATCCCTCGGTCATTCTAAGAAAGTTACACTCTCGTTAAATATTACTCAGAGCTTTTCGTATCTCTTCCGTTTATACAAGTTTATTCGGATGACGAGGTTACATTAATTAACGTTACAGAGTTCAACGTCACACGGTTTTCTTAGCAGGAAATATATTATACGTACCCACTTTCGGATGGTTCAAATCCTGATCCCGTATCGCGGCACTTACATTAACGATTTCGTTTAATCTCACGTGAGCCGAGGGATATAGAAGATGGGACATGTGTGTGCAGAGCTTAGTGGTAAAATTAATATAGCTTATCGACCGGACCTAGCACACCGGGCTTCGAGCTTGACCGAGAATTTATGTTACTCTTAATTGAGATAAGTACGTTCATACAATATTTCATCCACTTTCAGTTTTTATTCCCATTTCGGTTGAATTTTTTTTTTTTTATCTCAAAGCACAAAGTCTAAAGTTGACCAGAGACAACGTCATCCGTTGATATCTATTCATCTCCAAACTCTTGGGCGTCTCGCGATGATAATTATAAACTTTGTCTTTGAGTGGTGGGCGTGTCCATTGATCGAACAAGTAATTAGTAGGTACTTCGACACGGTTCGCGATACGGCGTGAGGGTATTGGTGAAGAGTTGGGCGACTAAACACAGCTGAAAACTTTATACTTTGCTGCAGTATAGCGTATATATATAGGGTATAGGGTACAGCCATTATCTAAAAACCGAGCTTTAAGCTCGGTAGGATCGATTTGAAAGTTCTTACCATACCGGAATTACCGGGGTCCACTCCCCCCACCCTCGAGCAATTATCCTGGTTCGTATTATCAAGCTATACGAATCCCACTATAATCTATCTGCTTTGCGGCTGAATGGTTGGCGGGAGCTTTAAACTCACTGTGTATGGTTACATAGCATAGGATAGGATGGCATCGCGGGTCTCTGAGTGTGATTAATTGAGACGCGAGATTAATTAGTCTGTATCCTCGGTGACCCGAGTTTAAAACAACCTTTTTGAGCCTCTCTTATACCGAAAGTTTTATCGCAGATTCAAAAACTGACGAATAAAGAACAGTCGTATAATTTGACCCGAAGAATATACCAACTTTGGACAAAGTTTATTTTTAATGCGCTCGCCTTACTCGAAGAGTTGATGTACCGAGAATGTGTGTGTCGAGGAACAGAAAAAAAAAGAAGAAACTCTTGGAGCAAGGACGAAAGTGTCTCTCCTAACGACAGTTTAAAAGTTTCTCAATGTCTCAGAGTTGTAAAAAAAAAGAAAAGAAAGTCCAGTGTTGTCTACCAGCATCTCGAAATTTGCATTTTATGTAGCTACAGTGTTATGTAGTAGCGTGGAGAAACTTTACGTCACGGAAATTTCTGTTTGCTGAAAATAAAACATGGAAAAAGTAATATATGAACTTCGATCGAAGCTTATTTGTTCAAATGACTCGATCAACGTGTGTGGAATTTGAATAATTGAGTATTCTTCTCTTCGGTATCATTCCTGAACGAGTATAGCGAGCGGCGAAGTAAATAGGCGAAAAGTTTACCGTAGGAATGGTCCTGCACCCTTGAAGGATCGAGTGACTGGCGTCGGGTTGAATTTCAAAAAGTCAAAAGCTCCTTTGAAGCTGACGGCCGGCATGCAAATCAAATTCCAAAGAAGCGGAGATTCCGAGAGCTCTCTTGGAATTACCCTGCTAACTTTTACGTGGCCTCTACTTCCTTCAACGACTGCAGGCTACCGTAAACGAATACGTAAAATCGACGCTAAAATTTCGCTGGCGAAGAAGGATCATTGATCTCGAACTCCTCGAAATTGTACACGTAACAGTGAAGCCCGACGCACACCGATGAAGCTCGGAGTGTGAGTCAATTGCATAATGCATTCAGCCAAGATTCGGCAAACGTCTCGACAAAGGTGATCAAAAGATCTACCCACAATCAATGTTCGAGCATCTGACCGCGAGGCTGCACCATTCAGCTGAAAGCTCTGATGGCTTTCCTTTGCAGAGTAAAGAGAAACGAACCCCTGGAGTGATTCGTATCCCAGGGAACTTTAATGGAATGACGAGTAGAAACGAGAAAAATTAGGAGGTTTCATGCTGTTCTATCGCTTATCGGTAAAATGAGAAAAATCTTTCGTCTCGAATAACGCTGATTCATAATTCAGTCATTAATTTTCACCTCTTATATCTGAATAGAATTGAAAAGCTTCGTCTTCTGATTTACGGAAGCTATGCTTGCATCAGACGCTGCGGTCATATACGACGACTACGCTCAGCGAAAATCCACTTCACCCTTCATTCTTGGGTCGTGGTTAGAATCCTCTGCATATAGACGAAGGGGTTTGTGGATAAAAGTTGGGAACACTATTAAGTCCGAAAATGGTGATCGAAATAATTTATTTACTCGTTGTAAGCCTCGGGGGAGAAATTGTGAAGTTTTTCGGTTAAAATTTGCGGGTGTGGTATCCACTTTCTTATCCTGTATGGGACGTACGTTTGTTCAGCGAGCACCTGCGGCTACTCTCCGAAATCCCCTAAAATCTTCGTGATAAATAGTTGGCTGCAGAACCACGTGGTAACTGTCGAACATGATTAAAAAAAAAAAAAGGTACGGAAATGGTTGAGGAAAATGATTTATATACCAAAGGTAGAAAGCAGCACCCCTAATTCTGCCAGGTCGCAGCAACGATACAAAAAAATGAATCATAATAAACATGGTATATAAATTTCAATACATTTTCCCCGTCATCAATTTTCATCTACCCTCGCTCACCCTGCCTCGGGTATCTCTCTCGCCCCAAAAAACCCGAAAGCTTGGTTGGCATATTTCTTCAAATTCCTTTTCGGCCCACCTGCTATATTCTAATTAAATTCCACGGGCAATTGTTGGAGAAAAAAGAAAACCCTCAACGTGGTTAGTTGACGTTGTCGAGGATGGTGACCGAAGAAGTAAAGCTCCAAGAAACTGGCTAAGCTTCAAAGAAATCATCTCATTTTCTCACAGCGAAAAGCGGATCTTTTGAGGCGTTTCGATATATATTAGCATGAACTTTTCCGAGGTGGTTAACCAAGCGTTAACAAGTATAGCCGAAAACCGAAGAGGAATTTTGTGCGAAAAGGGGGTCAGTGACCCCCCAAGTACCTTCGGAGGGCGTCTGTTTTCCTCTATAAAACATGGGAGCAGCACCATTCCGAGAAGCACCTCCGCATTCGGGAGACTCGCTCTTATCCATTTCTCCTAATGGAAGAATCATCTCGGGCTGAAGGTACTCGGAGATAAAGCGAGCCGGAATATCGAGACGGATCTCGTCATTTCAACGAAGCACCTTCAACACCGTCCACGGCACATCCTCCATAGGAGGCGAAGAAGACGCTGCGGTAGGAACTCCCTAATGCAGTTTTCTTGTTGACTAGAAACCGCCCTTTATCATACCAGTTTTGCCTGCATTACCGAATACCCTGCACCAAAGTGCTCCCAGCCCCGATACCAAAGTCGTAAACAAGACCGCGGCGATGAATCTCTGATGGAACGAACTTTGCCCCAAATTTTGGAACGCCTCCGGAACTTACGTTGGAAAGTACCGGTCCAGTGCAGCGAGACCGGAGTCAAACTGGAGAGAAAGGAGTCCATGAGAGAGAGGCATGCGAAAGACGAGGGTGGCATCGAGGGGGTATTGATTTTGCAGCAACAACCAGCAGAGGCATTTCATACCGGCCTAGCCAGCCTAGGGCCGGGTTCGATGGCTTGATTAGAACCTAGCGAGGTGTGCGAACCCGATTCACTAACTCGATATTTCGCGATCAAGAACTAGACTGGACCGGGAAATGACCGAGAAGAAATAAACTCGCTATGTTACATTGAGAAAAGTCGATTGGCAAGTGCGGAAATTAAGACGAGTGCTACAATACACACTCGATCCACATACTATTCTTCTTACTCCTGCAGAAAAGTTTGATTCGAGAAGCAGACAAATATCATTTGACAGCTGAAAGAATTGCTTTTTGAAAAGGTAACTTTCGAATTGCGCATGCTGAAACAAAAGAACTCTGGTGCAGAAAGTAGAGCATATACGATATGCGCATGCGCCAGTCTGTCTTTCTCTTGCTGCTACGGAAAGACCCGTGCAGAAAAATCTTAGGGACGAGTTGGGAGCCCAATCGGGATTCCCAATAGGGTCTTGTACATGGGAACCCCGACCAGAGTCTCGCTGATGATACCATACTTGACCCTAATTTGCCCTCAAGAGTTTTTCATCCACGGGGAGGGAAGGTGAGAATGTTCAAGTAGGCATTGTTTGGGTATTAAGTCGAACGTGTTTGTTCGCAGCTATCCCTACCTCGGATCCGTTAGGCACGAAGGATAAGGGTGGGATAATTATGATCGGTAATATATGAGAAAGGGGTTTCGAGCGAGTGAGGCGTAATCCGAAGGTGAATACGGGGTATCTGAAATAGGAGGCTAATAAGTAGATTATATGAAGCGAGATTTCCTCCGAGGTATAAGTCGCAGGCAAGTTGGAGAATCGTTCGTTATTAGCGTTAGTCTCAGTTACGGTGGGTCTAATTAAACCGGGATTACCTCGGTGCACTTATTGCCTTCGACGCTACCCCGGATGCCAGGATTGTTCCAGCGTCTGATTGTCTCAATCAGAATACACTTCCGGTTAGGAAAATCGAATCTGGACCGTTTGCGCTCGATTTACCTCGGGTGACGCTAATCACGAGAAAATCCTCCGAGGCTATATATACGGAAGGGTTTCCCCGATAAGGACGCGCATCTGTCTCCGTCCATCCAGCATCCATCATCTCAGATAATACGGCGCGACCGACCCCGAGGCCTATCTCTGGCCAGTCTTAATTCAGAGGAGCTGGAACCGGGCCAAAAGATGGATCGAGAATGTCAAACCAAAGTCAATTTTTCTCTGTGAATTCAAAGGTTCATTTCCAGTCTGTGTACAAGATTCAACTTGGAGTGAATTTCCGATTGATCAAACGTTATTGTTGAATTTCCTCAGCGATCGTGTTCAAAGTTTCTGATCTAAAGTGTAACTAGAAATGTTCTTCTTCTTGCATAGAATCGCGACGGGCGGTGGATTGTAATTTAAGTTATAAAGTTTTCAGTTAAAGTGAAAACTTTGATGGCTTTCATGCTTTCACATTATTTCAGGTAATTGAAAAGAAACGAAGTGAAGAAGCTCTCTTTCGCTCGTCCGAGTCGTCATCGGGGCATATTTTCCCTGCTCTAATAAAATCAGGATTGCGCCCGTCCCCTTGCTTTTAGGGGTAGCATCTTCGCCTCGAAAGTAATAAATATGGATAATAAAGCCACCTTTAATCCTCAGGCAGGAGGCAAAGGACTTGATGCAGATTAGTTTGAGCCATGAAGCGCTCCGGCAAACAAGAAAGGCAATTGCGAACGATTAAGCTTGAAAATTTCATAACAGTCAAGATTTCGGCGAGAAGAGGCGCGTTATCACGAGCCACCCCATCTCGAAGATGCAGGGTACAACCCGACCCCGGGACATATCATAACCGGGATCATGTATAGCCCCGCATGCAAAGAGAGGAGAGCTCGAGGATCAGCTTGGGCTCGGGCTCGAAGAAGGAAGTGAGGTCCTTACTCCTTAAGGGCCCCGTTAACAAGGAATACCCAGCTCTGGGTTTACCCTTACGAGTTTGCGAGGATGACAAAGGGGCAGAGGATACCGGGAAGAGAACCACCGCTGAGACCGAAACCTTAACGTCTCTTACACCATTGTCTTCCGTAATTGGCTTAACCAAGATGTCCCGTTGGCCCGTTGGCCCATTGACCCGCTGGCCTGCGCCGGCAACCCTGACCCCTATGGCCCATTCGCCATTCCTCTCATTGCTATTTGTTCATCTCAAGGATCACTACAGATTATTCGCCAGTGGTTAATAAGCCGCTGAATTCTCATGTTCCATTCTCTACAAGAGATGAAGTTAACTAAAATCTGTAAATCAGCTGTCAGACAGCCAATTTCAGACTGTATCATCGTAAGGAATTTACCCTGTATAGCAGATTCAATTTCACGATGATCAAGTTGGTGAAAAATCGACTTAGAAGATCGTAAAATTGTGAATATCGACCAAAACCTCGTTTTCCATGTTCAAACTGGGGTCAATATCCAGATGCGATTTCGAACAAAAACTGAAGACCTTCTTTTGTATCAAACATAAAATGTGGAACGAGACTCGAAAATTACAAAGTCATTCGAACGATTTTTCAGTTTCCACGTAATTTTGTTCGCTTTATCTTGAATCCAAAATTTGTTCTATCACACTTTTTTCGTTGTTTGAAATCGTTTCTCATCAAGAAGTATCGGTAACAAATAGTTGTTGATTTTCACTCTAGCGCCCAACGTTCTTAGACTTGACATTTTTTTTTCTCTAAACTCGAAACAGCATCCGTGCCGAAACTACTTGTAGCTGCCCCGATGGCTAGTTCTGACCACTGCGTTCGTCTTCGATTAGTCGTTAAGTGGGAAGAGTTGGCGGGTCGCGGATTGATTGGATCACACCCTTAATCGGGTTCCGTTGACCGCTTGGTTATGTGAGTCGGGTTGATCGGATGTTGATTACGGTTTTCCTGATCGCAGTCACTTATCCCGTTATTTTCTGTCAACTCTGATTGTGTCGGATCGATCTAAAATCAAACCGTTTAACGCTCGGTGGGAGATTGAAGATAGAAGAGAGCCTCTAAAACCGGGGTTGAAAGCTTCGTAGAGCTCATTAGCAACGAGAGCAGGCGAACTTGGTAAGAGTCTGCGGTAACTAACCGCAGCTGCGTAGTTGTTCTCGCCACAAATGGGTGAGGTACCTGTGTATCAGACATTTCTGTCGCCCACACCCCATGGTCGTAACCAAACCGAGGATTTAATCAACAAAAGCAAGTGTAGACAGTCGACGGATCAACCCTCGAGATAATCTAACACCGAAATTGTCATCATCAGAACCGATACGTGGACACGAAATGCAGATCAGTTGATAGCAAAAACTGTTAACGATTTTAACCAAAATCTCTCGACTCTGAATGCCAATTGGTGATTGCTAATTACTGATTACTAATTGTGCCACGGGGGTTCAGAATGCGGTAACGAACCTCATAGAGAATGAGGCATCTATCATGTAATAAGCAACGTTCAAATTACATCTTCATCTTCCACGTTTGATCTCTGGCTTGCTTCAGTTAACTCTACTCATGTGAATATGGTTTCTGGCTTTACTGCTAGACAAAGACATTAATAATTGTTTCCGTTGCATAAGTATTGAACCAAAAACCGGCGATGTGGGAACAGATGGAGGACCGCAACTACATGACGTTGTTTATGCTAAAATACATCCTGTCAAAGGTTGAATTACAGAATGTCAATACGGACTGGGAATGCATCACACGTCAAATTTGATCCCTCTGAAGAGCGACTGATGGACCGAATTCTACTGTCAATTGGAAGCTCGAAAATTCCACCATCGGAACTATACGTGTTAGAAAAATTTATTCAGATTGAATAAAAGTTGGAAATGATATCCAATACTGCGTAGTATTATATCATTTGCATCAGTTGATTATATATTCCACCGGTTAATTAAGTTGTACGTATATATCGAACTGTGAGTTATCCGTGCAACGAATAATGATTTAGGTCAGGTGCTGATAATAATAATTTATAATTTACCAGAGCAGACATCCTGCTGCTGAGATATATTGTTATTATCATCAGCATTGAGTCACTTAATTTCCAGTTTATAATCAAAAACCTGGTCATCGCACGTCATCAATGATTTTATTGAACGTCAAACTATATAAATTTACGCACAGATGCTTGATCTTTATTTGATGAGACTTTTTTTTCGAAAAGTTCAACATTAATAAACTGAGCGAGTTTCTTTCCCAGTTTTTTTCATCTTCACTCACCCTCAGTTTTTAAAGTGTACCGGCCTTTTTGTTGGAAGGTAAAAAGAGGCAAGGGAAGGAAAGGAAAAAAGAAATCGTCAGAGCCACTGGAGGCTCTGCGGTGATCATCTGAGCCGTGCCAAAATTATAGAAATATAAAAGTTAATACCGAAGATTGACTTTTCGCCTGGAGTAATCTGAAAAAAGTTTACAAGTCCGTGCGAAAGAGGCTCAACTTTGATTAACCTTCCGCCACGTCTTGTACCGGGGTATTTTCATTGGATTTTGATTATTAGTTTACAGGCTCATTTTTTTCGCTGCGATTAGTTGCCAAAGTTCTTTTATTATTCCTAACGAACGTTGGAAACGGTGGGGGGACGAGGCCCGTCGTTAACGAACTTTTTATTACTCCGATGGCCGCAATTTTTCACGAAGTAAAACGAGGCTGGCTTAAAAAAAAAAAAAAAGTGAGAGAGAGGAGAAAAGAAAAAATTGGACGAATACATCATCGTCGAAAAGCCTTACTGCCACAAATACTGATTCCTGAGTTTCACATAATCCTGCAGGTCTCGTTAGTCGCACCGGAATAACAATTGGATTTACAACTGAAAAGGTTACGGGGGTTAAAATTTATTCTCTAACTTTCGCCATTGACTATGTATAGCCGCAGTTTGTCTCTCGAGAATCATGAGCTGTGAAAATCCCTCTTTCAGTTTCGACACGGAGGTAGAAAAAGTTGGGGCAAATATGCCGTGAATATTTTTCACCTCCAATCTCAACATCCGTGTAAGTGTGTGTGTGTGTGCTTTTTATTTCCAAGCGTACTTTTTTCCGCCCCATTTCTCTCATTGATCAAGTACTTGGTGTCGGATGAAAGGACGAACGTAGAAAAACCACTCGCAAAAAAAGAACATGAAAAAATAATTAACAAAAATTGAACGCATCTGCATAATCTCCGGCGATTTTTCATCGTCGTAACGAACTGCCTGCGGTGGTTTTCAAGCACGCAATTATACTGGAAAATTTTATCCAGACTCGGAATGAAACGTAAGAAGCTAAAAAGTAAAAAACTCGACCATGAATCGCATCGTCGTAAATCATCTCGACGTTCTCGTTGTCGCTATTATCGTAAAACCCCAAGTCCTGGTCATCAACTATCTCAGACATAAGAGATTTTCAAATTGTTTGAAAAATTTCAAAATTTCTATACAAGGAACGACAAGGAAAATATGTATCGAATCGGTCAACTATCTCTGATCTAATTCAATCACCGTAGCTGGTTTGAGACTAAAGTATAAGATAACGTTTGTTCAAGTTTCGAAACACTATCTATCCGATCAAGTACGGGTGCAGTATCGAAGCCATAACTTTTAAGAAGCTTTTCCCAACTCTTTGTACTTTCTTTGATTCTATCAATGCCCTCAAAGCCGGGATCGTGTGCCCGTAAATTCGAGGGGTCTTTGCTGTTATAGAGAAGGGATGCTGACAATAAGACGTACCTGGCTTTCGTCGAGTGCGGGATTACAATGATAATATGAATTTCAGAACACAGGAATCCTCGAGATAGTTTCCCAGAATCTCTAATCTTCCTCGTTTCCACACCGAAGGTAAATAATAGACCCTCGTGTAGCAGAAATTAAGCTTTGATGACATTTTTTTCATCATCAATACCGCGAACCACGTTCTTGTTTCCGTTAAACTTTATTTCGCTCCTGTTTTACTTGTTAGTTTCAATTGATGGTCATTGTTACGGTGTCTGTATCAGACTGATTCGAAACGGCATACTTTGAGCTTTTCGAACGGTTCGCAATCAGCGTTTCTGGCTATATAGCCAAAATAAACGAAAAAGCTTTTTGCCAGATTTCATCGGTGGTCACGATTTTTAGTAGTCGTGAATTCTGACTTTTGGTGTATTATTTTTCACGGGCTGTTACCCCGAAATTTTCCCAAACGTCGAACCAATCGCATCGTTTCGAAAGACTATAGAAAATCGTCCAGCTCTACGATTTAGAACTTTTCATACTGTCTTAAAAATTGACCAATTTCAGAAGTGAGGAATGCATTTGAAAAGAGGAGCTTTAAGTTCTGGATGCATTTTTTTTACAGTTTGTTCGTTTTTTAAACAATCTCTTAGGAAAAAAACCACAGCCTCATTTGGGGAAGAAAGACAGAATTGGTGATAAGAATTTTCACTTTTCAATCGTATAGAATTCTGTAACGCTAATTGTTGATTTCGAGATCCGATACTGTTTTATTGACAATGTGATAAGTCTTGCAAAAAAAAAAAAAAAAAATGGATGATGCTCGAGTGTAAAAAAAATTATCAAAATTTTATACACTTAAGGGTTCAATTCAGTTTTCGAAAATCGACGCTACGATTACTTTTGGAAGAGTTATGAAGCTTTGAATCTCACAATCAGCCCAAAATCAGACGATTCGCTCATTTTTGCAAGGAAATTGAAATGTTGTCTTCCCTCAAATATTGCCAATCCAATTGGACAAATTCCCGATTTCTTATCCGATCTGTGATTATAATATTGATACGATAATTCGACCACGGTTCCGTGTGTGATCATAAATAACAAAGGTAACAAACCTTCGCGGTTCGAGAGGCGCGTTTATCACATGGCCGTGGGTAGCGATAACGACCGGGAATCAAGAGGGATCAATTCATCCGTTGAAATCAAGCCCGAATATCGAACAGCATGGGTAAAGCTCAGAACGATGTACTCGACCGGATGAATCGCAGCTGCGGAGATAATCAACAGTTATTTGCAGCGGACAAACGGGATGCAGGCTTATGTGCGAGCCGGGAATGCGAATTGAAACGCAAATTGCTGTAATTGGGCACTCAACAATGGCAAAGAATTCTCTCATGTTTTTTCACGGATTGATCGCTATTCATACATCTGTGCTCGGTTACAGGGACCGTAACGAATTTTAAATTCAACTTCGAGAAGCTTAAATAAGAATTAGATCCTGACAGAGACTGGTATTATTCAAAGTACCATCGCCCAGCTAATCCTTCCGACGTGGAATTAATTAAGACGGAAGAATTAATTAGCTCACTGCTTATCACACTCGGTGTTGGATTTTCCTGCCTCCCTCGTTCCCAGCGAAAACAATGCGATCTTGTAGAATCACCTGGCGTCATTCACCTGGAGGGAAGTCAAGATTGAGTCAAAAAGGGATGACTGCAGGGCTTCGGAAGCTTTCGTTAGCCGAAAATTACAGTCGTTCGGTGCTTAGCGGAGGTTCAATTCGTTATTTCCGAAAGATTAGGCGCACCCTTTCACGGGTACGCTGATTTATATTTAAACTTTTCAGGGTAAACAATTCGCCCGAAGACCGTGGAGGATTCGCATACCCAATCTTCGGACTTATCTCAGGGATTTTTACGGAATACCGAAAATGGGAATATAACTCGCAAGCTCTCTCGAATTCATGTTTTCGATATAAAATTGAAAAGAAAAGTGACATTGGGTTTTACGAAGATGTCAGCTTCAAGTCGTATAAACGACTTTACCGTGTGCAATTCGTGAATCATACACCACGACGTGTTCCTTGCCAATATTCAACGACTTATGACATTCTGAGGAGTAACGGGTATGTGATAAATATTTGCAGTGTATATCTCGTCTGCCTATGAGCATGGATGCAGAGTGGAGAAATGTTATATCATATCAACGCGGCAATATTGCGACTTGGGGGGTAGTATGACATCAGGTTTACGAGCAACTTCGGTTTATTAGTAGATTCTGGTAGTTTGTTGTTTCTCATACGTAATATCAACTACACACGACTGAGACATTTCGAATGATGAATTTAACCCTGAAGATATAAGATGGGGCCACAAGTCCTAAATTCAAGTAAAATGTTACAATGAGGACCAAGTATTAATTTTTTTTTTCTTAATATCGTGGAAAGCCACATGAATTTTTACTACCTCATTCCATTTAGGACGAGCTTGAAATGTCTGGCTGCTGACTATGACTGCTGGCTCGAACTTCATTAAGTATCTCAACATCGTGCTTTTCCTTTTTCGTTGAATAAATCGTTAAAAATAAGCCATAATTGCATGAATCTCATCGTTGTATGATGAGCAAGCTTGACTGAGAAGCTAATTCAAAATAATGAACAAAACTACGCATAAAAAGCATGTTTCAGTAGCTCAGAGAACATTGGCGAGCATTTTGGAAAATGCAAGCACGATTTTTCATTCCTGATGATCTTGCTCAAAAATTGCATACAACATTCTTCTCATCGAGATGATGTGGAAATGAGCTTCTCAACCGATTATCTCTCCAAGTTTTCATACCGTAATCAATTGACTTTGAAATGATTCAAAATGTTGCCTTCAAGCTCTCCTGTAGCATCGATTTCTGTGACCAAAGTAAAATTTATACCGATACAGACCGATTTTTTTAGTTTTATATCGATTTTTGTGGGCAGAATTTTATTTAGAATTTTGGTTTCCAATCAAATCGCGTTTTTGCCATGGAGCAATTTTGTTGTTCTCTATTGTGCAAGTAAACAACTGATTTCAGATTGTCCGGCCTCAATAACTGTGAAATGAATCTTGTTGGTTCGATAAAAATTGATCTAGATGTATGCATCGTTATATAAATAAAAAAGTGCCTCCCTGGGTTTTTGTACGTCACTTTTACTGATGATCACTTGAAATTCGTATAGTGATTCAGAAGATGAATTTTTTCTGAACAGCTCTAGAGACCAGGAATTCTGAAGTCAGACCGGTTTTTTAAATTCTGTGATAACCATTCGAAGGATTGTAAGAATAGTCGATTGCTATTGTATCAGCCCCTTGAAGATACTCCAAGAAGAGCTTTTTGGCAGAAAATAGGTATTCCATGAGTTGCCTGGGTTTGAGATGCGACCCCGTCTAGCGTTTTAGGGGTTGACCAAAATCCAGGGTCGGTAATATCAGAGATGTTGGATTTAATACGTCGACGATCATCTTATAGAGACTCTCGGATGACTGGGCAAGTGTGAGTTGAAGAAATATTTGGTCTCCTGACGTGATCCTGACTATCCATGCTCCGGCTCCGCGGTAGCGATGCGGTGCTCATGGGAGAGTCGTCGAGGGAAAAAGTTTTAGTATTCAAGGATCGTTTTCGCGGGTTAAATCCTCATCCCCTTCGGATCTCGCGTGCCTCGGCGAACCCACCTCGGGTTCTATATACCATTCTTATAGAGGATCCGCCAGAACGTCATATTAATACGTCTTTCACCGTCTGCATATCGAGGATCGAAGGAACCAAACAAAGGGATCGCTAACTTTCGAAGGGAAAAAAGTGAATGAAAAAAAAATCAAATACGTGATGAACAATTAGAATCATGGGTCACGTGGCCGGTCCTGCAGGAAGTCCTGACAGTTTCGTCGGGTCTAATCGAGTTTACTTTCCTCGGAAACGACGGAAAGAGAACCGATAAAAGCTTTCGGGATGCCGGGTCGACTCGAAAACTTTCAGCGACAATTTAAAAGCAGTTCGCAATTACGGGGAATACAATTTACCGTCATGGTCCCCCGGGAAACGAGCCTCGTGGAATATTCCGGAATTATCGTTTTTCACAAGAGTAGCGAATACGTACGTGCTGGTACGATAGGCACGCTTGATTTCGTAGATACCTGGAAGCCAATTTCATGTACAAAATTCCTGACTATTTTCTTCACACCCAAACGATTCATCCCCAAACTTGTCGTCCGAAAGTAGCGAAGAATTTTCATTTCCACTGAACAATTAAACGTTTATTGAGATTCCTTTAGGTTTTATTCGTTTGTTTTATACAGCAGGTCTTAGGTAGTAAAAAAGGAGAGTCTGGTACCGTAAGGTCGTATGATTTTTCGTTTCCATCATTCACAGTGGTATAATGATGAAAACACTTGAATTTATTTCAATCCTGAAAACAATAGCCCTTATGTCTTCCACTTTTTCAGTATTTACTTTGAAAATTTTCAAGTCGAATAAGATTTTTTTTTATATACAGTTCAGTTAACATTGCCTTCTTATGTATAGATTTATTTCTTGTACGACGTTTTACCTTCAAATTTTCCTTCATTTTTTCATATATTTTATTTTTCCGTGAGTCTGAAGATGGATACGAAATTCTGTCCTCGAGTTCTCGTTCCTTGTCTGATACGATTCATCAAAATTTCGAAGCTTTTGAAAGGTTTGCTTTATACCAAAGGCAAGAAGTCGTACAAAATGTCGCTTATGAGCTTTTGAGAGTTTGAAAGTGAAATAATTCTCCCATTTTTCATCATTTTTATTGTTGGAAAGTTGAAACAGTCATTTTTTTCTACTTTTTTAAAATTATTTTTCACTTCTTCTTTTTGATGAACACAATTTTCCGTACCTTGAACTTGTATTTCGGTCGAGTAATCCAGTCACTGGTGATTTCCAATCAAGGTAGTATAGCTGTTCGCTTACAGTGGGAATACGCAGCTTGCGCAAGGCGATAATAATGGAATAATTAATTATCCCGAAATCCAATTAGCTGATGAAATGTGCTTTGACGTCGACATTCCGAAGGCCGAATTCTCGTCGTGTCTGACACGCCTATAATTTCATTGTCAGACGTTTAATAGCATTGCATCCCTTAATTGCCTCAAACAGCGATGTTCCTTATCACCCGAAAGCCCGAGAAATCCTATATTCAAATAGATTCTCCAAAATCATAAGAATCAAAAAACTGATGAGACTAACAATTTCGAATTTCGTCGTTCGAAATGAACAATAATAGCGATGTAGACAAGGCGAAAATGTGGTAGTAAAACGTGGATGGAGGCCTGCTGAGTGAAATCTGATACAAAAGAACATCAGCCACAACTGGGCTGCTGAAACAAGGGGGTTGACGTGACATCGCGTCCTCGAGAGATAGGTACGGTGGCTGGTAGCTCGCGGAATGAGGAGAAGTAATTTTCCTATTTTTTTGTTATAGTCGCCGTGTACCGCGATTGACTCGCGTCCACCAGTTCCGTAGATTCCGCTATTGAGGATTCAGGATAGTTTTCACCCTCGTGCATCATAATTTTGACCCCAATCTAGATTTTTCGTATCGGTTATCAGTCAGGAGTTCCCATGAGGCCAAGATTGACTTTCAAATGGGAAAAACTATCCTCGCATCTGGTAGGGCCCTAGAAGGGACCCAGATAGTTTTTCCCGATTGAAAGTCAATCTTCACATGGGTTATATCTCAGAGTTTCCATAGCGCGTTATGAGGAAGGCCTGCAGGCTAAGCGAATGCCACAAATTTCGAGTTCTGAATAGTTCTTAGCACATAATTGACCGATGCCGAAATTCCTTGGCTCCGAATCAGGGAGGCTTGGAGAACATTTTGGACTCCGAACTAAGAGGAAAGGGCGAGTGTCGCCTGAAACTAGCCGGAGAATTTCTCAAGCTAGAAATGATCACCTGAACCTTTATTGAATTAGAATATTAAAATTATCTGAATCAGTCATATTGCTGAAGCGGAATCAATTGGCGCAAAAAATGGGATCTTAGTGGGAAGAGATTTTTTTTTTTTTTTTTTGAAGCGGGGAGACCTATTAAAATTTTGGATTATTGGAATTTATGACTTGACTGACTAGCTTTGATCGATTACCTGCATTGTTGGATCTATTTTTATAACTAATTGAAGTGTTCATAATTTCAGTGAGATGGGTAGGTTTTTTTGTGTGTATCGGTTTCTGATATTCTATTCATTTCTATCGGTGGAATTTTCCACAATTTGATACTATTTTGGTTTATTCCACTACACAGAAAATTTTGGTACCTTTTTTCTTCCGGAAAAAGGCATTTTTCGTTCGTTTTGCAGTAATATCAAAAACGTTGACTCACGTAGTCCCTCGTTGTTGGTTCATATATTCAAAAGAAATTATTTCAAGCCACGCGTGATCCCCAAGATGGAAGTAAACCTTGCGAACATTTCGTTCTAAAAACCCATCAACAACGGAATTACATTTCACAGGATGGATTTCTGTATCCAGTTTTCAGTATTCGTCATTTCACTGGCAATTTGAAGAGGAAATGGAGAAAATTAGTATTTCGCGTTATATCAAATACACAGTATGGTCATTTCATACGCTTACGATCAATCGATTAATCGATTAACCGAGTTTCCGAATAATACTGTACGATAATTAATCTGACCAAAAAAAAAATCATCAATCAAGCCCATCAAATTATTGAAGAAACGAAAAAAAAACTGAATCGAAATGATTCACCAATTGCAATTAATTGATCTGACGATTACTCTAAAATATCGATACCAATTAATTGTTCTTTGAATCAGCTTGTCGATCAATCTGGAACGATGCTCGATTAAAAAGTGAAAGAAACGAGAACTGATACATGGAAACCACCGATTAATCGTAATTAATCGATCCTTCGATTAGGCTGAAACGTTAATTAGGTAATTATTTCATCGAAATCAACGATAAATCGTTCAAGCAATTTATCAATTGATTACTCAGGGATTGTTAATTATTTGTACAGTAATGCAATTTCGTCAATCGTAGACAGAAGCTTAATGAAAAATACCTCTCAAAAATTTTTTTATGCATGTTCAGCAACAAATTCAGCCACACTCTGAGCCCTTCGTGTATACGAGTATCAGAGTATGTACAAATTTATATGCTTTTAGATTCATGTGGTTGAGTGTAAGTACGCGGGATGATTGTAACCCTCAGGTCTGTCTGGCTCGCCAGTATCTTCACTCTAACCAATATGAGATTTTTTCTTCATCCACCCTGAAGTGTTTTGCATCCAACTTCTAGCAGTCTAGCAACCCCCCTGAGTATAAATAGATTACAGTAACGTAGAATATATCATATTGCATATCAAGTAGCCTTCGAGGATCTATATATATTTATATTGTAGTTTTTTGCCATCAAAGGTTGCATTCCTACAGGTTAAGGAGGGGGAATAGTGCGGCTATATTTTGTCGATGGAAAAAAATAAAGTGAATTTGATCCCTCCGGTATTCATAGTTAAATAATTCTTCAAATATTTGCTACATTCCCGTTTCCGGTTTTTGTAAAAAAAAAAAAAATTCAATAAAACTCATATTCGGTATTTCATCATACTGACGAATAAAAAAATTATGCAATGTATGGACTGAAATATTTAATAATATATAACGTAGTAGGGGCTTTCCAATAATTTATCGCCAATTTTCCTATATATGTATGAACAAAATTACGGCGTGTATTAATTAAATTCTGTTTGCGAAACTAGCGCGATATTAATAGGGCGTATAATTAATATATAATGACGCGAGAGGCGATGCCAATACCTAAACCTGCGTACAGAATTTTAAGGGCAGGACCTCGGGCTCAAATAAAGCTCAAGAGAATAGCCACGTTACCTGATATCAACTCATTGTTAGAACTATATTTTTGTGCTTCACGAAAATCTAATTACAACGAAAGTTGAGTCTTCTTCATTTTTACTTGTTGTCGTTAGCTCGGGAACCAGTGAACGGATTTCGATGATTTTTGTCCCAATCGACGTGCTTTTTTCGAACCTAAAACAGCAGTTTTTTATTTATTTAGAGCATAAGATTGCGAAAACAAAATAAAGTTTATCACCTAAAGGGTTAATTTTTGGGTTACTGATAACGAGTCGAATCAAAATTGAAATAAAAACATGATACCTGAGGGTTTTTCGAGCAGTTGATGAAAAAATTAAGGTTCTGCTTGATAATTTCACCATTTAGAAGAAAATTTGAAGCTTGTCTATCAATATTAGTTACATATCGTAATAACAAAATGTGAACAATTATCATTTCAGATATTCAGACGCCAGTTTGCAGTAACATCAGATATAACAGCACGGACGATATAAAATCCCAAGAATTGGGCTTCCCGCAGTTGGATTTTGCGCCGACAATAGTTTCCAGAATAAGGTAATAATAATCGATTGGGATTTTATAATTACTATGCTAATAATACGACACCCTTGAAATCGGAGCACAAATTGATTCTGGACAAATCTAGGTAGTTGGATAAATATAGTTAAGTTATGAACCCGTTTCCCAGTTGTTGGTTTAAATTACTAGTCAAACTATGAACGACTGTCTCACCGCGTGGGATTTTATTCTCGTCTCAATCTCTAGCTCCGAGTGGTATGAGGTTCATTCAGCGTGAATATTTAATAAGTCATTCTAACTCCAGAGACAATGGTCGTCCTCTGAATGGAAAGCTCAGTCTTATCCTTCAGGAGCGACGAAGAAAGCTTCGTAAATTTAAAAAAAATAAAAAGTAAATTTTCTAATCTTAGTAAGGATTCTGCATTTCCCCCGGCTAGATTCACTTACGTGTATATATTTTCTTTTTTTTTGTATTTTATCTCTGCTTTTTCTACGGCGAGATGTCTTCGTGAGGTTATACAGCTCGAGGGTAAGAGAATGAGGAAAAGTGTAAGCGGGCCTGACAGGGGGTAGAAAAGGGCATTAAAGGATGAAAGGATTTAGCCAGGACGTATTTTGGGTGCAACTTCCAATCCTATGATTCCCTGGGGAGAAAAATTCAACTCGAAAAACTTTCCGAAACGATCGTTGACCGTCCCGGGACCCTGGGATACGGAATTCGAGAATTCTGAGATTTTTCTTCTTTCACGGTAATTTAGCCAGCACTGATATAATTCCGAGAAGCTTATTTTTTTTTCTCGTGTAGAAATTAGGAACCCTATCGTGGTAATGCGAGAAAATAAAAATGGTGAGCACCCGGTGGCTGTGGTGAAATATGTGAACAGCGGTCGAAGACGTATAGTTACCCTCACCTCTGGACCTCAATGATTTGTACCTAAGGGGTGGTCGCGGGAGAGGGTCGAGCAAGAAATATGTTAGGATATATAGTATAGTTTATTTTGTAACCCAGAGATTTTCGAGGGGTGAAAAAGTGAGTTGTGGAAAAATTGCAATTTTATGATTAAAATATTTATCTAATCGCAGGCAATCATTGACCGATCAATAATTATGAATATTAATTCATTCATTCATTAATTCACTCAAAAAAAGTAAATTCCAAAATCGATATACGATTTCGAGAAATAAAACAAAAACTCTTCAAAGAGTCAGACTTGGCCAGTCAAAATTCTGTTGATGACAAATTTGAGTCTTAAATTCTAAAGGAACTCATTTTTTCGGAGATATTACTGTTTGCGTTTAGGAGTACAATAATTGGCAATATGGCGATTTTTTTCTGTCCTGAAAAGCATGGAATTAGATATGAGGAAATAGGTACCTGAAAAATCGCCACATACTGCTAATATATGAATCGCGATTACTATGTATAGAAATCTAGAAATTTTGATGGAAATTATTGCGATATTGAAACTTTTGGAATTCGTATGTATAATCATAAATTTTCTCTGATGGCTTGATTTTAATCATAACTATAGTTTAGCAATTTTCTTTCATGTACCCTTGATTGAAACTCTAAACGATTACAAGGATTTCGGAATATTGAAAATATTCTTCAGATTCCAAAGGATTAAAAAGATTTCGGAGGATTCCGAAAGATTCCACAAAATTTGATGTAATAACTACGTATAAAAAGGTTTCGAACGATTTTAGAATCCTGAAGGATTTTAGATGTGAGTTTCCGAAAGATTTCACTGAATCTAGAAAATGGCGGATCCCTACCTACCCTAAATTTCACGCACGATTACCCTCTAAATTTTCTTCGATTCGTGAAAAAGTGTGTCGAGGTGAAATTCTTATTTCCTATTTATTTCTGTAATTCTGTATTTCGCGTGGTTACAGCTATTTCAGCGAAGCTTTCGGGGAGATAAGAGTGATATAATACGGTGAACACATGGCTTTCTTCGCGCTAAGACGCGACCTTTTGTGTTCCATCTGTTAATAAAACACAAAGTCTGCAGGAACCCTCCGCGAGGGAGACTCTCAGGTCGTATAAAGACCCGTGAAACCTGTATTTATAACATATTTATCCACCAAGCGAGGAATAACACTCTCATGTCAATATTGCCAACAGCAATACCGAGAAGAAGAAGAAAAAAAAATTGTAGAGAAATTCAATCTACGAATTCCGCAGCAAAATTTCTTTGCGAATATAAAATTGAATCTCTAAACCTGTTGCACCGCGTGCAGATACTCGGCTTTCGAATGTTCCGCTATTTTCATTATTTTCTTACTAAAAGTGGAAAAAAAAAGAGGATTGAAAATTCTCACGTTCTCCCGTCTCATATCTCCTTTATTTCAATTTTCTGCTTCTCAGATCCTGATCATAGCGGAACAGGAAGATTCTTCCCACTTCATTCAACTTTCTATTCCCTCGGGGTTCGGAGCGACTTTGCGAGTGAATTGCGAGGGGTTGAAGAAAACCAGGATTAGCCGGCGTTCGAGCAAGTCTCGCATTATGAATAATCCTCAAAGAATATTTAGGGGTGCATCAAGGAAAATCCTTCGGGGATTATTACCCGCTTCGATTATTATTTCACTTAACTCCCGCGCCGAACGAGGTGAAACCGCGTAAATCAGGCCCTTATCACCGCAGCTTGATTGCCGCTGTCCAATACCGTCACTCGTAATAACAAAGACAAATGCGAAACCATCGCTCAGGTGTAGTTCGTCCTCTTGTCAGGTTAAGCTGCGGCCTGATTTATCAAGCCAGGGATTTCCTGAAAGCTCGTAAGACTTTTTATCGATCAAATTTAGGGGTGTAAAAAAAAACAGAGAGTAGAGAATCGAAGCTGATCGCTAAATAAAAAGCAGTTTGACAAATTTCTATGATTCCTGGTTCGGTTTTACCGCACTTGCGATTCCGCAAAAGCCATCCCAGCCCCGCAACCCCTCCGGCGTAAAGTTCGGCGGCAGACTTCTACCGGAGAAATATTGGAGTCGACGTGGAATCGATTCCCAAGCGGTGCGTCTGACGGTTATGTATTTTTTCTACTTTTTTCTTCATTTCGTTTTTTATTTTATTTTTATTCGCAGCCCTCCCTTTCGTCGGTCCGTCAAATCCCGTTTTTTGTCTCTTTCTCTCTCTTCTTCTCCCTCTTCGGCTTCGCTTTACGTCAGATGACAGCCAATTTTTATCTCTTGATTGCATTTGCAATTCTGATTCCACTCACGTATGTTTCTCGCCCTCTTACGCGCGACAGGGATCTGGAAATCTCGTCTTCTGGTATGCAAGCTCGACTCGATCGCTTTTTTTCTCTCGATCCTTGTCTCTTTTATCGCCAATCTGAAGCGGATTTATTGTTTTATTGTTTCTCGCATTTGACTGGGAAGCGCGAGTACGGCGAGTAGCGAAACGACAAAGAGGTAGAAGCACAGCGTACAGCAGCGCAAGCTCTTAAAAATATAATTCCACTTCCTTAAGAAGCAATTAATTTCCTCCTCGGAGGAACAATAAAGGGCGAATGGGGGCTGCCGCTGCGTTGGTGTGGGAGTATTTAAATTAAGTGGCTTCCTTCGAAATTACATTCGGAAGGAAAATGCACTAGACCAACTATCAAGGTATTCATTTAATTGCACTTTTTATTACGCCGTGAAACACCGTATAATTGCAGATGGATTTACTAGCTACTTGAATACATCATTTGAGGGCATTTTTTGAAGAATTTTTCACGAATTCCAATGATCAAGCCTCAGATCATTTCCATTATATGACGAAAATAACTGTTCAGTTTTTCCACCAGATTTAAATCAGAGTAGTCAATAAATTTTTGCGGCACAGGCATTAAAAAGTCACTTTTTGACGCCTGTTTTCGTTTTGGCAAGTGGCACTTTATACCGCTAAGTTCAAAGTTGCGGTATAAAGTCTTTATCCCGCAACTTTGATGCGCAGTTCGAAGTGCGCATGTCAAAGTTGCGGAATAAAGTCTTTATACCGCAGGTTACCCCCTCTCTACTACCTTTTACAGCAGCTCGTGCGGGAACTCAACTGGCGTCAAAGTGACTATTAATGCCTTTTCCATAAAAAATATTGTATGGGGCGCTCGCAGAAAGTAACTGTTCGGCAAGGTTATGTTTTTAGTACTCGCCGTTGCTTTACAAGGCTCGTACGAAAAACATAACCTTGCCGAATAAACAGTTACTTTCTGCGCATGCCACATAAATATCTATTATTAGACTATGAAGTCAGCTCGAAAAATCGACCTGAGTTTTTTTTTAACAGATCATTCGAACATTTATATTGAAAAGTATCCAAATTATTAAAAGGGAGACCAGACTTTCGAACAAAAGTGGAAAGAAACTCGATATTTTGTTCTATAGTTGCGACGTTTATCATATTTACAAGCAGCTCTACGTTCTCAAAATTGAATTAACAAACAAACAAGAGTGAAAAAGTTATTTCATCGTTGAAACAATAAAGTGTGTGGGGTAGAAAGACAAAAAAAAGTAGAGAAACAAAAAAAGAGTAACTCGAAAATGAGAAAGGGGTGAAAACGTGAGAGCATATTTCGAAGCGTTCCATAAAGCACCCAGTTTGCCAACAGCGCCTGCACACCTGGTTTTCTCTCTTCTCTTCTCGGTTGGTTTATTTTTTAATCAGGTTTCCCCGTGGCTGTACTAAAGGCACCTAGAGGTAGGCGGTGAGCAGTTGTCTGTGTACGTATAAACGAGTACACGAGAATACATGTATACACGTAGAGGGAGAGCGAGAGAGAGGGAAAAACGAGTAGATTATATGAGAATATAGTACGTAAGGACTCCACAGCTTCGTTTCGGTGTCCCGTCTGGCAATGCATCAACTCCCGTGGTTCGTGGCCGGCAAATATGTTGAAAAGTTGAAAATTTTATCTTCTCTCATTGCAAAGCTGAAACTATCCCCAACCCCTCTACCCTGCTGTAACCATGCAAGTCCTTGTGGATGGTATTCCGCTAACGCTGCTGTCACGTTTTAATTCAATTAAACGCTATATTTACGGCTCGATGAACAATTTCACAGTTACAAGTCCCTCCTCGTTTAGAACCCGAGGGCACTACATTAATCAATCGTTCAGGGGGGTAGCCGGATACGTATTAGAATTTAAAAAAAAAACATGAAGTCCGACAGGGTAGTTTAAACTCGATAGACCGCCACGTTGGACGCCAAACGGGATGACATGATCCAACCCCAAATTTCATTCAAAAATATTCAGATTTACAGGAGATTTCTAGAATTTCGTATGTATATTGTTGAAACAAAATTTGGCTCAAAATACTCCGAAGAGCAAAAATAAGTTATATTCGTTTCACGGAAAAAAAACGGAAGGAAATTCACTTTCTTAGAAATAAGGGTTGGATATATAATCTTCCAGCGTCTGTTTATACGAAGCATCGTTTAAATGGATGGCATAATATCGGATCGGTATTGGTGTATCGGTTTCTGTGGCAATAACTCTTGTTATATAGCGGTCGAGGTTGGTGGAGGGTGACCTGGGCGAGGGATGAAAAAGAGGTTTGGATATAAACGAAAATTGTTTTTTCGTTTCGGGCAGTTGACTCGGTGGTGGAAGAGTAGAGGGTTAGAGTAGCCGAGGTAAGCTTCTCGCGTCTATTTTATGCGATCTCTAAGCGATTTATAACGATATACCCACCTCTTAACTTTCACCGGAAGTAAATCCTTGAATTTTTTTATTATTCATCTCCCCCCCTAACTTTATTCGCAGTCCACGATCCTCCACATCCTGTATAACATGCTTCATGGGTTCATTGGAATGTATGAACCAATATAAACAGAAATATAAAAAGAAAATAAGTAAACCACTCGAACCCACGAAACTCCACTAAATTTATTCAACGCACTTCATCCCTTGGTAAATACCAAAACAACGGTATACCAACTCACGTCATCCCTTTCCACAAAACTTGGGGAGTTTAGCCTTTGAATGAGCCTTCGAGTTAAGTATGTATTCACGAATGAAGAATTTCAGAGAAAAATTAGGACAATAATTCATCCAGTCGGTAAACAAACTTGAATCGTCTACTTCGATTGTAATTCAATGTATAAATGACCAGAATTTGAGTTTATTATATGAACAATCTGCAATCTCTGCAAGTTAAGAGTATTTTGTGATACGTCGGGTCTTGATACGTCGGGTCTTAGACGTACGAGCATAACAGTCTATCACACATGATGGCAGCACTAAACCCTTGCATATGATGTGAGCATACATGTCAACCGTAAAATGGCACGAGCTCTACATACGTGTGGGTTATGTACGAACAATGGATACGTGTAGGTACTCACCGAGATGCGTTCGCAGATGGAGGATGTGAATCGGTGACATTCTGTCGTCACACGTGCGAATTGCCTCTACTAAATTCACCGTTATGATGTCGATCCCGCGACGTTGTTCAGGTTTGATAATTACAACTCTCAACCTGGTCAGCGATCAACGTTCATGAACAGAACCGTCACTCTGGTAATAAGTGCTGAATGGTTTTAGATGATACGAAATTACGAAGCAAACTGACCAGTCATTCTGGGCATAAAAACAATTGAAAATTTAACATCAAATTCAAAACTTTTGGAATTTTTGTGTAATATTAGGGCGGATGTTAAAACAAACCATAAAATTTTGCAACCATTTCCGAATTACGGAACATTGTAAAAATTACAAGAAATAGAATTTCGCGATGTCCTCGTCAAGAAGATTCCAACAGTTCTGCAAATTCAAAGCAGTGTCAAAATGTGTTCCGGTCAACGCGAAAGATTGCGAGATTACGCAACATCCCGATGAATCTGTGAAGTTTGCAGAACTTTCAATTTTTTTTTTGGTAATTTACTATGAACATAAAACCTTAATTGTTCATGAAAAAAAAATGTTCCGTACCTTTCAAGTAGTTGCAAATTCAATAAGTGATGTAAAATACTGCCTCTGACACTACTTTGAATTTGCAGAACTTTTGGAATTTTCTTGGCGAAAATATAGCGAAATTCCATTTTTCGTGATTTGGACAATACCGCTAGTATTCCATAATTAAAAAAAGGTTGTAAAATTTTATAGTGTGTTTTTAGACCCGCCCTAATTTTACATACAAAATTCAAAAGCTTTGGATTCATCGTGAATTGGTTTTCTGGGCTGACTGGCCTATAGTCTCCCTTTTTCATTTACCAAGTTTGACTAGCAAGTACACAATATGGATTTTTCTGTTCGGTAGCTGGGGTTCGATTTTAGATATTGAATATTGAGATCCTGGAAATTTCAATAAATACTTGATCCCCTCGAATCTCCATGCAAACAATTTTATACATTGTATATTCATTGAGCTTTTGCATGTGATATAATTCCCTAGAGTTTTTCTCTTCATTCATGTCGGGGCGGTGAATTATTGCGAGTATTAAAACTCATAGTGAGCTTGCAATGGAAGCACATTTTCTTTCAGCGACTGATAAGAATGGCGGTAATAAATTCAAATTTAAAGAAGTTTCATGCTCGTTGTGTGGGAAGTATTTTACTCCCACGTGTAAATATAGTAGCTTTCATCTAAACAAATAGCGTTGAAAAAACCCCCTCGGGACAGAGACAGGTACGTCGACGTACTACGGTGACGCGTAAGTACAATGAATTGAATAGTAAAATATTTCTGGACCCATGGCTCGTTACGACGTGCGTTAAGAGCATGCTACAGTCATTCTTTACTCTTCTTTACTGACCGTGACCGGTTTTCACTTGTTTTCATGTCACGAACGCGAAAAAGAATTGGTGAGCGCAATTCTATATTGAATTCCGAAGATTTATATTGCAAAACTTCTTTATTTCATGCACTACCCTTTTCACATGTCACATGACTCGGAAGGAAAAAGTAATCGTTTTTATAAGGGCCTCTGAATTTTATTCTTTTGTAATCGGAATCTGTGTTGGGAAATGGAAAATTTATACGATACAGCGAATGAACATTTTCGAAATTTATTTTTACTGCTCACAATCTTATGCAGCTATGAATTATTGTCACTGATATATACATATTCAGTAATCAATTGGAAGACGTATTGGAAGAAAGTGGTAGTCTCTCGTACAGCAGATGATTTCCGTTCTTCCACAAAAAGTCCTTCAGATTAGCACAAGCGGTTCCGAATATTCCGCTTCGCGATAGCTGCTGAGAAGTGGCCTGCGAATTGATTCACCCAAATTCGTAGATTAATATATTCAGCATCTTCGTATCAGGTGATACTGTCGACGACACTCACCAATAGTCTCTTCCGCTGCATGGGATTTATGATTATGAAGATTTACCTGAGAAAGTGAAATTACGATGCAATGGCAATTACCAGAACACATTGAAAAAATAGTTTAAGAAATCATCATATTTTAGTTGATGTATGAAATAGTATAAAAAGTCACAATAAGATCGTAAATCAGTAGTACGAAACTGGTGGTGCAATTGAAATCAGGGATCGAATGTTGAGTATCAAATACGTTTGCCTGACTGGAGGCTAAGGAAATAGATCAATTTATGAAAGCCTAATTGGAATTTGGTTTGGAACAAACGATAGATCTCAGTATGAAAATTATATTTCTAATGGTACGATTGTTTTCAACTTACTACCGACAAGCTTGAAAGCAGTATCCAAAATCTTATCGATTCGGGTCTTTACTTCGCCGTATGAATGAGTAATTTCGGTCACAGCAGCTCCGATATCAGTGCTCTTCTCTGGAAATTAAAAGATACCTCAATAATTTAGACAATTTTCAAGTGCTTGATGTGCGATATTCTAGATGGGCACAATCGTCTTAAACTCACTTCCGGCTTTCGCTCCACGACTTTCCAAATCGGTTATGACTCTGGATTTTACTCGGTTGAGTAAAGCTGAAATTGGAATATACAGAACAACAGCTGGATGAAAACCAAGCTAGGCTTGATGTATTTTTCGAATGAGTGTCACTTACTCTCGAATGTGGCAGACATTTCTGATTGGTTTCCTGAAAATAAAATATGTGTATCGTGACAAAGTGGAAATTCACCAATTAACGCATGATACAACGGCAATGAGTGAAAAATAATGAAAAATAAAGAATTGAAATAGGAAATCTCGATCGATCTATGATAAAATTTGATCGGAATCAATTAAAACAATTCCTCGACCTCACCCTGATATGTGAAGCGAACAGTAGATCACAAAAACATTTCGCGTGTCTAATGGCATAAGGTCGTAAGCGCCAAAAACGCGATTTTGGTGGCAAAAGGTCGTATAATTTTTTTTTTCACGCCATTCGCTCTGAAAACGGCCAAAACGTATGGATCAATTGAAATTACGAGATCGAAAAATGTAAGTGCAAAAGGTCGTAAGTTTGGCGGATACGTCGTTCTCATTACAATTTTTAAGGAAAAATAAAAAACAACGTAAAGGCAAAACGTCGTAAGCGCCATTTTTTTCATAATTTTTAATGATTTTTTTTAATACTTGTAAAAACTCGTAAAACGCAAAGATAAATTGGAAGAACGACCATTTAAAAAAATTCGATAAAAAATATTGGTAGTTAAAAGCAGAAGGTCGTAAGCGCCATTTTGATTTTTTTTATTTTTCATGATTTTTTTAAATAGCTGTAAAAACTCGTAAAAACGCGAAGATAAATTGAAAGAACGACCATTTAAAAAAAAATTCGATATAAACTATTGTTAGTTAAAAGCAGAAGGTCGTATCCACCATTTTTTTTTTCGATTTCTCATGATTTTTCCAAATAGTTGTAAAAACTCGTGAAACGCAAAGAAAAATCGAAAGTTTCTGGAGGAAAAGGAAATAAAAAGGACAGGGGACAATCGGGATACGTGATATTACTTTTATGCACCTGCCCCATTGTTAAAGCAATCGTTGCGTTACCATAATTAGACGTTTTCATAATTTTGAACCGGTCCCTGACGTTATCCGCACGATTATATTTACGCGCCACACTATCTCTAGGGCGCTTCGGAACACTGAACTCTATAATATACTGGAAGACTGGCTGGCCTGTGATCCGTGTAGCGAGCTGCGGAAGACAAAGATAGTTGTGGTTATTACCGGACCTCCTTGTCTAATCCATGGCGACTACCCCGCATGGACAACGTTGACCGTCAGCGCAGAAGCCTGCTGCCCGTCAATGTTTGTAGCTGAGAACGTACATATGCGTGTGACGAGTGCGTCCGGTAATAACCACAACTATCTCTCTCGTGCAAGTTCTCGATACCCCCACCACCTCAGACAGCCTTCCAGTATATTATAGAGTTCAGTGCTTCGGAAATATAGCGAACGCAGCGCTACGTCTGGCTCTACGGCCAACGGGCGAAATGCCCAATATGGCCGCGACCCAGTGTTGCCAGGTGTGGTGATTTTTCACCACATGTGATGATTTTATTGCTTGTGTGCGATTTACTGGCGATGTGGTGAAAGTCACCAGAATGTGGTGATTTTTTTGGCTTGTGTGCGATATTTAGTGGCGATGTGGTGAAAATCACGAAAAATGTGGTGATTTCACCAAAATGTGGTAATTTTTTTGCTGGTGTTCTGGCAAAGCATTGGAGCAGTCCAGTTTTTTCTAGACCTGAGTTTATGCAGTATGTACGCTACGTTTTCATTGGATCTTTTTTCCTTGGAAATAAATTTCGGATAGCCAAAAGCGTACTCCAAATGAATTATTTAAAAAAATGCTGTTGATAAAAAATTTAAAAAATGCGCGTGCACGTGAACCTATATGCAACCAAAACTGGTAATAGAACGTTGCATTAAAAACTTCCCGGTCACAAGCCTGAAGTGGTGAAAGTGGTGATTTTTTAGGTTGGCAGTGGTGAAAAATGATTTTTGAACCTGGCAACACTGCCGCGACCACCAGTTGACATCGACAATTATCATTTTATGCAGAATACCATATCCTGTCTCTATTAGTGCATGAAATGAAGAAGTTTTGCAATATAAATCGGAATTCAATATAGAATTGCGCTCACCAATTCTTTTTCGCGTTCGTGACGCGTAGGCTTTGATATCATATCGTCAGCAGAGATCGTCGAAAAATTTTGTGGCTCGGTTGGCGTCGCCAGCAAGCAGGTTCAAGAATGAGGCTCAAATTGACGCGAGATACCGAAAAACGATTATATCGTTCGCTTTGTGCAGTTCCACAGTGTGCGACGAACAGAAAGTTTTACTGCTGGAGACCAAGGATACTTCAACAATTCAACAAACAGGTGAGCGTCGAGTCTCGAGCGGCCATTTTTTTACACAATTTCGGCGATAATATTTTGCCAAAAACAATTTTTTGTCCGATTTCGAAGCGTTTCTTCATTTGCGTCAGTACGTATTACAGCATAATATATCCAACGCCTGAAGGAAAACCCGTTCTGGACCTTCCTCGCGGAGTACCGAGCGATTAAAAGATTTTCGACAAAAACGCACCCTACTTTACCGACATTCGACCTATCACACCCCGTTAATCAAACGCTATGCGACTATACCCTATTTTCACAAAAGAGCAATGAATAATAATGATTTTTTTTTCTTTCATCCTCACCGTATCGCGAGCATCTTTTGTAAATCTTGATTAAATATCAGCCTGAAACACTCGCACAAAACGTTGTACAACTGCTTTTTCTTTACTCTTTGCGAATAGGTACAGAAAGAAATTGAATTTTCGACAACAAAAAAATGAACGATGTGTTTCGGTGATATTTTTTACACCGCAAAAACGACCCGAATATAATAAGCAACAACAAGCCGTGACCCATGAAAAGCCCTACAGTGTCGTAATTTCAACGCTGTTATAGCACATCGTTTTTGAGACGCAACAGCTGCGGCGATTCTACGCGTGCAGTTTCAACCCTCAAAATCAATATTAGGGTATTATATTCTTCCTGTATTCGATAACAATGGTTGAGAAATTTCATGAAAAATTAGCTAAAAACATAAACCAAAAAAAAATCATCAGGATGATTTGGAATCTTGAATACAGATGATTTTCAATAATTGGAGTTAATTGCCAGTCCTAAAAATTCATGAAAATTCGATTTCTCTCGTGAAAGTCAATGTGAACGAATCTTCAACTGAGAAATCAGAAATCTGACAGGCTTTCCTCTCATCGTCGAAATCAATAATTTAGGTTGCGGATATCTAATGAAAATGTTTAGCAAGGTTCAAACAGTCTGAAAGCTCATTTCGGAGAAAAAAGATTGTTTCAACGATGTAGTCCAGTTTCCATCGGAATATGGTCTACAATTATTAGTGAAAAGATCCTTTTCCAAAATTTTCAAAAAATACGGAGTCCAAATTTCCTAGTTTGCCTAAAAATGTTTTATAAAATCTTTCAACTTACATTCTCGCCGTAGTTTTCTTCCATCTCTTATATTCATTTCCTGCAAATCCAATTCTGAGACTGGAAATTGATGTGCGCTGGTATAAACGGAGATGAAATAGATCCTCGACATATACATCTTCTCCTCTATACTTTCGTACGATGATTGGAATCTTACCGTCACTTTTATGCGCTGTTGTTTCTTGTTTCTATGAAACAACGAGCCAGTACGTACAGTAGATATCCTCGGTAATGTGCTGGTACTCGGAGTAGGCCATTCCATCTCCTCGTTTCCATTCAGGCTGGTGATCGTACCGAGCATACATATACATATATACCATTGCTGTCGAGACAATGAAGTATCCCAGACAATGCACGGAAGAGAGAATCAGAGCTGCGCTTCGCGACTGGTCCACGGATGCAGTCAACCGGCTCTCCAGGTCGATGATGAGCAGAGAGCTCACTCTCGTCTCGCTACTCCAGACCGTTGTCAACGTACCGGTGAAAGAATGAACGAGCCTCAGGGAGCGCCTCGGTTCTTTTCAGCTAGTCTTTAAAGGAGGCGTCCAGGGATGACGAAGGGTGATCAAAAGTCCCTAATAAGCGACTACGGTCTGTCAAGACCGGAAATTCGGGACCCGTCCAACCGGACTTAGCGAGATACGGTCCCTCGCTCTTTATGGAAGGACCACGCTGCACCAGCTACCGAAGTGAGGAAAAGGACCTGGAAACTGTAGATTCGCGACTCGGCTCATAACTCAACTAATTAAGCCACTGTGCCGCAACTACGGACTCCGAGGCTATATAGCCACTGTCCCACCGTAGTTTAGGCAGTTCTGAAAACGGCCATTAGACCGTGAATAGCATACGGAATGTGGTTAACACCCCGCACAAATAATCTCAACGTTATAATAGTCAGCGAGTTAGAAGTTCGTGTTCGTATTCGGTAAAGTTAGCGCGAAGGACGGGGTGAAAAAATGAAAATCAAATCCAGTCGGGTTTGACGATGAGGTTTGTGCGGTGGACTCAAAACTCGTGATTGTCACCAGCACCCGTTTGATCAAATTCTCATTGTCGTCACTGGGAAGCGACGAGATACCCTGGTGAACCGATTGCCCAATAATTTGCTAATCCGGGACACGTAATTGATTCGTTTATCGTAAATTATCCGTAAACGATCCTGCAGGGAATCCACATTTAATGTAACTACCATCGGATGGTAGTGAAAGAAGCACTCGCAGAGCGTGAAACTGAAGGTGTCTCAAACTTCAGAATTTCAATTAGTGGAATGTAGAAGCAAGACCAAGATTAATACCATGGTTTTGGTCTCGTTCTTTCCTCTGATGATCAGGTCTTGCACCCTCATGAGCTGGTATTCATATACTGTGAATGAGGCAGTACTGACCCTGAAAATTTGTAGGAAACCGTAGGAAAAAGAGTGGAAAATGGAAGCAAAGTTTTGAAAATTGGTGTACGTGTTCCTTTTGGCATTATATTGAACCAGGAAAAAATCCCCGTATACGTACCTGGTTCGCTAACGCGGTGCCATCTTGGAAAATAGGTCCGGTCCTTCAGTTTTTCGAGTTTATCTCGGTAATGGTCAACTTTATCAAGATCAAGGTAATTAGATAAAATGAAGATAATAAAATTTCACACAAAAAAGTTTCCGATCATCAATTCGATAAAGTGAACCGTTTTGGTCCTGTATCGGTACAAAGATTTGATCGTAGGGACAAAAATCGGAAAAATGTATAAATCTTTCATTCTTTCGAGATTTCTTCCATTTTGGCAAGACACCGCGGTACATAATTTTTTTATGACAACACTATAACTCAAGAGTATTGTTCTAAATTTTTGCGAAGAAATATCGAAAATTGAAAAGGTTACGAATTTTTTAGTAGAAAATCGTGTTTTTCCGATTACTTTTTTTCAAGAATTTTTTTTTTTAGTATCTCAAAATCGAGAAATTCACACTTTTATCGATAAAACCATATTTTTCAAATTGACTCGGTGTGACTATTATGATAGACTTCTTAAGTGTAGATCAAGAACGGGATCGGTTGCCCTCTTCACTATAACTTGAATGAGTAAAAACTAGCGGAGCTTTAAGAACGTTTCTGTGAATATACTGGTGATTTTGTCTGAGCCTCCAACCACGTATACCGCGATTCGTATAGAGCTCTATAATAACGTTGATCCGTCTGTGCAGCCGAGTTGTGCGGATTATTCGGTGTTGGGTCCTGCGGTGATGAGGACGGAGCTGCGTGTATTCCGGTGTAATTGCATCGCTGCTTTTCCAGGATTTCGCATCGCATGAAAAGTGGAACCGTAAATACGACGGGTTCTGACATTTTCAAAGCTCTATGTGTACGGGAATACAGAGGATTTGTAAAAAAAGAAAACAAGACAAAAAAAAAGTAGACAAAAAAAAACCGTGGTGCTTTGATAGCGTAGGAATATCGGGTTTTCTCCACTAATTCCGAGCTTTCATCAATTACGGTAACGTCCCTTGAGGTATAATTACGCATCGTCGATTTTCATCGAGCACCGAGAAATCAGAACGAGAATCTGAAAGCTCCTTTTAGAGACGTTCGTCGTTGAGCAATCACTCAGTGTCTATCAATTACTCTCAAACTCTTCAGGTCCTGGAATATTCTCGCTCCTCGTTGATGAAAAGCTTCCGTGAAACTGTCAGTAAATGTTACATAAATGAACTCATATCTCTTGATATCCAATATCGGAGGATACAAATGGTCCTCAAGAGGAATACCTTCCGCTTCTTTCATTTCCCTCTTCGTGCTCTTCATTCTTGAATATTTATCCCAACAATAAACGGAATCGAAGCGCTCTAAGATTTCCGGGGAAATTTGATTCCCATCTCCAAATCGATTTCGGCTTGGTGAACGGATTTCTTTGTCGGTGATCAAAAGGACGAATTTACTCCCCGGATAGTGAGCCCACGCAAACATGTCTAAAAACTTGGTCCACACCCATTTCCGAATCCCAGGTTCCGGCTAATGATTCAGAACTTCCGAAATCGAATTTCGAATCTGGTGACGCGGAAGCCCGGTGTAACCGTTGACAAATACTTGCCGGATGACGTGTTTTATCGGAAAGGCTGTTCAAACACGAGATACGCACACGGTCATTCCGACAATTAATATGAACGCATTTATCGGTAACTTGTTACCGTTCGGCTATATCCACCATCAGAAAATTTCCGTTATATTTGTGCTGCGAATTAAAACCACCAGCGATTTCCCACCTCTCTCTGTATCCACCAGAGTCGAGGAAATGAAAAGCACTTCAGCTTTAACGAGTACGTTTTTAATCACCATTAACCTGACGACTTTGCAACAGTAACGAAGCTCTGACACCCCGACTAAACAATTAGGCGCGTGAAACGATCCCGAGCTATCCAATTTTCGAATTTATTCATCCACTCAATTTTCATGCCTCGTCCCACTTGTTTTTTGCCTCGTGCTACTTTTTATTTCTACAGTCGTATGATCGTGATAGTATGGCTTGCAAGTTGCATATCCGGTACCAGAAACACGCCTCCAGCACCGTCGTCGGATGCTATGTAACTCTCAAAGGTATCCATCTCATAGGCGGATAATCTCCCAGTCAAAGTAGCCGAGCGCAAAAATCAATGTTGACTCTCTCGGTGGGGAGTTACGGATTGCACATGCAATATTTGCGGGTAGTGTTACGTCTGGAGAGACGGGATTCATTAGTTTCACGTCACGGATTTTAGTAGGTGTTCGTTGGTGCCTGTGATATTTTTCAACCAAATGGTCAGACGTATACTTACGAAAGTCTCATGGGTCGAAATCTTTTTCTCATTCTTTTCCACGCGGCACATTTTCGGTCTTTAACATGGTGGTAACAAAGGGAGACGAGAATTACGACGTTAATCACCCTTATCAGAGAGAAGCTTAACGCGAGACAGTGTGACGAGGGAAATATCAGACTGACGAGGAGCGAGCCGTGGTATCAATGTGGGATGTGGAAAATTACAGCACGAATTTATGCGTTTTAATTTCAGCCAGGTCATCACTTTTATCAACTTTATCTCACATGATTTTCATCTTCTGATGAAGAGAGGAAATTAAGCGGGGACCACAGTTAGACGCTGATTATAATTAGAAGAGAGAAACACGGGGGATTGATTCGTGTATTGTTAACGAACAGGGTGCAGAACCAAAGTATCAATTATACGACTTTTGGTTGAAATCATTTCTCTATGGGTTCATTGCGCCTCCAAATTTAACGTCGACTAATTATTGCCATACATAAAGCCGGGTAATTCAAGCTCTGATAATATAATACGCAATCACATGATCCTGCAGGTGGAGGTAACGAATTGGCGATAATCCTTCACTCGCTGCTCGCTCCTATCTGTGCTTGTGCTTGTACATCTCCTCAATAAATTATCAGAAATGAATCACATACGATGATATAATGACAAATATTTTTACTGAGTTATTCTGCTCATGTGCTACAAACACCCTGGGGTAGAAATCGGGTCATTTACGATCCGCGCATGCGCCAATTATTCTCACTGTGCCGGAATGGGAAACTTTTCGCACGCTCCTCAGGCATTTATGCACGCAATTTTACCTATTCCAGGAATCGCGAAATTCTTTCCTTCATCTAAATCGTCGTATCGTTCATCAATCGACCAGAATCCTGGAGATCCTGGGAATCCAGAAAAGTTACTGTCATTCGATAACCATCAGGTCAGTATAGCAATCGAAGCAGAAAAATAGTTGACCGTCAAGAGAACTATTGGATTAATTCGAATAAATCTGCAGCTGAAAAAAAATGGAGTGAATGATTGTTGAAGACGTTTTTCTCTTGCGTTCGTTTCCTGTTTTGGGGAGATTGATGCTTGAATTGATTCGCGATTTTCATTTGCTTGGAAAAAAATCATGACGTTGGAGGTTTTGGAAATTTTCTCGTTCCAGAGCTAAGCGTCAACTTGGGATTGTTAATAAATTCGTCCCTTAATCGTTTCGCTTATCCCGGACTATTTTTAGATAAGCGTCGTTGAATTTTCATAACATCCCTTCTGGCCAGCAGCACACGCCATCCCACTTTTCGACCCTGGTTAAGTCGGGTAGGTCGAATCCCCGTCCAATTTTTCCCACACCAGGCTCCTAACAGGGGTGAAAATATTAAACGATCCCCATTAGACGCAGGCCTCTGTGTAGCCCGTGCTTTTTTATGCTTTTTTCTCCCCCACCCCCCTTTTTTTCTTTTGCTGAACAAAATTGCTTTCGTTATTGGTCAAAATCGATTGCAATCGCCAGGGAGAAGGGGGCTAATGACATTGTAACAGGACACATTTAGTGCAATTACATGAAAATCCTGGGGGTCCAGGGTCCGACCTGGGGTCTGGAATCGCACGGAAAGTTTTACCCGGTCCGTCATGTTACGGCCTTCCTTATTTAGCCAATGATGTGATACGTTATACTGCCGAACTGGAAATATTAAATTGCTTCTGAGTTATATATTCCCAGCGAAAAAGCTTTCGCACTTTTTTCGCGTGATTCTCCCAATCGCGGTTCTCAACTAGACTTTAAATTTGTTGGCTACTTGGATTTGAAGCTTTTTAGCTTCTTTGAAAAGTGACATAAAATTGTCCTGAGCCCAACTAAATCGTTAACAAAATTGCAAGTAGTGGCAAAAATATTCAATATAGAAGCAGAAAAAACGGTTCAACAATTGATTGCGTAAATATTGTTATCTTATTTCATATAGCGATCAAGAATAAAATAAGGAATGACACTAAAGCTGATGATAATGCTCCTTTTCATTTCACTGATTGTGACCTAAGTTCCATTTATTTTGGTCCACCCTTGTGAAAGTAATTTTCGAGGAAAATGTAGATTCCATGCGGTGTTCGAAACTTCGAATGAGCCTTATCAATTCCTTTTCGAGAAACATGAATTTTTTTTCATGAGGTGATAAAAGAAGAAAATATAGTTGTCACCGCCCTCTGTGGGTGTGCAGTAGTTTCGCTATTTTTTTTTCACCCCGTGTAACCCAAAAGAGGGAAATAATGTCCCGGGTTGCTGTACATAGCAGGAAAACAAAACGAGAGAAACTGAACGAGTTCCGTGCGGTTTGGTGCTGCTGCAGTGGGCGGTGAATATATATGCGTATATTTTACTTTACAGTTCTTTTTTTATATATATATTCTCGTAAAAGAGGCAAAATATGCTGGGAAATAAATAAAATAACTTGTCGCCAGTGCGGTTTTTGCGTCCTTTAAACATCCTTGCCGCATCCTTTCTTGCCGGTGCATATTAAAACTTATAGCTATAACCACCGTCGCGCTGCGCTAATGGACGTTAAAATATATAAAACCCTCCACACTCTGTACCCTCTGTATTAAAGAGAGTTCTTTTAGTATATGTATCGAGGAAATCTGAAAAGCAGCGTAGAGTAAAATGATTCAATCTCATAATCCCTTATCCCTCCTACAGGTTTGGCCCGGTTTTTCATTTTCATTTTCAAATTTCATTTTTGTTTCACTCCATGTCTCTTTTCATATTCGACTCTACACGAGTGCGAGAGATGCCCCGAAGTCCTCGAAATCTGACCTAATTTAGTCGGACCACACATCTTCTAGCCCAAGCCTCACCTTTTTTTTTCAGATTTTGCGTCTGAAGTTAGCTGCTATCGCTGCCATAAAAAGTTTTACGATTTGTGTATCGAAAGCCCTCATAAGAAAAGTAAAATGAGAAAGCCCTAGTGTGGGAAGTGAAATTAAAGAAGCCCTAGTCTGGGACTTGGAATAAAGAAGCCCCTGTGTGGGAAGTTGAGTGAAGTGAAATGAAAAAAGGCTCAGTGGTGAAAGCAAAACTTTTCGTACTGCTTGGAAATGAGGCACTTTACGCACGCTACAGGCTCCAAAGAAGGCACTAAAAAAAGTTATTTTCACATGTATCTAGATCGACTCGAAATCGTCCGAAACGTCGAGAAATCTTACTCCTCGAATAGCAAAAAAAAAAAACGTTTTTACCAGTTTTCTGTCAGAAGTCGAATATATGTCCGATTGAGCCTCTCTTGTACGTGCTCGTTGACTAGTTGACAACTCCGGTATATATGGATAGCGACAAACTCCGTACATCGTGGACGAGTGCATACAGAGAGAAGCTCCATGCATTACAATCGGCTACTTAAGTAGCGTAGCAGAGAGGGAGACATGGCTGGTGAAACTCTATTATATGGTATCATTTCCGCTTCGCCAGAGACAATCGTTGTTTAGAAACTTGGTTGATCCTTATCTTTCGAACGGGAGAAACTAGACTCGACACAATTATGCATTCATTGCCACGCTGTGGATAATCGGCAGGATACTAGATATTTGCAAACATGGGTAATTTCCGCAAGAGAGACTCATAGATTCTTTTTGAAAACGAAATGAAAACTCTATTCTTTTCCTTTGATTCCAACGAATTTTTTGCTATTCAAAAATCGATTCCCGTGTTCAGAATTTATTCAAGTTGTCAGTACCGTGGACTTTTAGCCATTCACCTTGTCTTTCTTGGAATATATTTATAAGCATTTGCGTGTCGTAAGACACTCTCAGTTTAAGAGGCATTGTAAAGTGGCTTCTATACATGGGCGAAATCATCTCTTCTCTCTTGTCTAGCTCAAGCTCTAGCTCTAGCTCCGGCTCTAACTCTGGCCCGTCTAGCTCAGAGTTCTCTGAGATAGTCAAAGCGTTACAATGCAACAGTGTAAGTGCACCAAGGAGCTTAGTCAGCGAAGTAGACAACTGTGGACTGTATACAGTCCCGCATACAGCACACCGTCTTTAGCTGGTATAGCCCGCTTTCATTTCCCGCCTACATTATTCATTCCCAAGGAATTCTGAGCTACGAGCCACCATTCTACGTTCTGCTTATTGTTACTACAGCGCTACCCCACTTTGGAACGATTGTTCTTTCCCTTGTTGCACCCTCGCCTCGGACCAGAAACTCCAGACTCGGGGCTCAGCTTACTCCGTCGGAGATAATTAATTATTCACTAAACTATGGACACTGTGTTAAATTCCAAAAATATTCCCTCTCCTCCGAATGTGTTGATCGAAAGCCGGAGTATAACTGAAAAATTCCCAAAAACGCCTCAAGATATCGACTTGATTTTTTTTCTGAATGAAGATATCAATTAGTTCCACAGTTTGAACCGACGTCTGCAGAGCAAAAATAATTTCTTGGTACTGACATGACAATGAATGTGGCAATTTTCCGTGTTTTCTTAGAACATTCGCCGTCATTTTCGTAATTTTAAAGTTTTCCCTAAATTTTTTGGTTCAATCTAGGGAGACGAATCCCTTGAATTGAATGCAGTTTGAAAATTACAAAAATTCGAAATCTGGTACTTGGAATCGGGGCAATAAGGGCAATCCGATCGAGGGACGCGAATACTACTGATATTCATCTAAAAAAATGTGACAAACAATTTGAAACGGAGAAAAATATGGTACCCCACTTTCAGTGGTCATATGCTAGTCCCCGTAATTTCCGTATTTAACATTAGCCACACTTGAATCGAGAACGTATTGATCCTGGTACACGATAATTATTGGCGGTATTGTACATCAGACAATGGAGATAGTGCATGGGGGGAAGATTTTAACGAACGATAAATTAGTTCGTTTTGGGAATATCACGGTGGTGGTCAACGGACCAATTTCCGCGAAACCGCACCCCATCTCGTACCCCCGATATCCAACCAACGATATTATTTACTAATTCAATGTTGGTCACAGGAATTGAATTATGCACCAAACATGGACCGGCTCGTACAAAATTAATAGTTTTCATCAGCAAGGAACCAGCCTCCGACCGAATACTGCAGGTCCACGGCATGGATATTCGGCAGTGAATACGACCAGCCATGGTCCGTCCAGCCGGGCCTGGCAAACCAAACGGGCCGTAGATCAGACCTGTCCAGTAGTAATATACCGCTTGGTCAGCCTGTTTAGTAGTAATAAACCGCGCGGTCGGGCATAAGGTCGAGCACAGACACAAAACGTCCAAGGTTAATTCCTCGTTTCTTTCACTGTTCGATGATCATCGCTCGGTCAACCCATCCGTAGATTTCAAGAGGCTAACCAAGAAAACAGCGAATTTTATCGAGGATCGATTCGTAAACCGTTTTCTTCTCATACTCATTTTCGTTATATTATCAACTTTGAGTTTGGAACATGGTCAATGATTCGATACTATAGAAATTATAAATTGCATTCAACGTGTTTCATTTTTATAGGTAAAAAATGGCTACTAATTTCGATAAGATTTTGGCTAATAGAAACATATCTTGAAAAATTTGCCCCAGTGTCCTAATTTATTGCATGCACGAATCGATTGGGAAAAATGTAGTGTTCACGGTCCCTCAAAGGATATTGAAATCCGGGAATATCTGCACCACCAGTATCTCTACTTTATCCTTCGTGTTTTATATCCAGCATTTCTGGTGAGTTTTTCTCCCTGCTATTTGTTTCCTTTCGATTAGTATCGAATCCACGTGAAGCTATATTTATCGCAAGGCTCTCGTCGGCACGGTCTTTTTCCCGAGGATAAATTTCCACCCTCTATTTGTTCCCTTGTCGTGCTTTTCCGATCGCTTTAACCCCCCCTTGCTTTGGTCTTTTATATGCGGTATTCGCGGTCGTTCCAGTGGTGCATTATACAAGAGTGAATAAGGTTATGGAAAACATTTTATGAGCATAAAAAAAAAGACCAGAAAAAAACACCCGTTGATACGCTGAGGAATAATTGTGCTTTTAGCTGGTCCAGAGTTTTCTAAGGTTCCGTTCCTAAAAGCATTTCAATTGTTCCGTGCTCCTGCACCTCGATGATAATTATTGCGAATCCGCATCTGATATTTGAGTTTTCCCCAGTTTCACGCAACAATGATTCGAGTTTTCCGATAAAACAGCGTTTAAACATCTCCCAGGTAGGAAATTCAAAGTGATAAATATAGTCGCGACGCTAGAAGTTGAGTCGAACTACGATAATTCAACAATAGCCGCTCACCCATGCGTGTCTCGGTAATATGTAACCCCCGCATAACCGTTTCATGCATTAGATCGCGAATGCGTGTAGGAGTAGTTCTGAGTCCATACACGTTTACGTATTCTATCAACGTCTGGGTTCAAACTCGCGGTGCGCTGCTGGCTTCTGGCTCTCGTCCAACACTGGTAACTGTCCTATTAATGAAGTTTTATTATTATTTACTACGAAGCCTTTGTAATTAACGATCATAAAACTACGCGTTGAAATTGGTCACTGCAGTCTCGCAAACCGCTGTTTAACATTCAAAGTCTCAAACGCCACGTTGCAATTAACACGTTTCACAATCTGAATCCTGGTTCGGTACAGCGAAACACTTAATACTCTCACATACTTTTCACCCTAGTGCTTCTTTTTCACGCATGCGCAGCTTGGAATGAATCACAAAGGGACACCGCATACTCTTGAATATATGTAATCGTTGCAATTTTTGTGATCATGGTGATCTCTTGTGATCTGTCTTTCGTTATCTTTGTAGTCTCTTAATCTTGTTGCGATCTCTCGTCATATCTGCAATCTCTGCAACTTTTTCGTTGTTCACAATCTTTGTAATCTTTTTTAAGCTTGTGATCTCTTTTAATTTCGCAGTAATCTCTCGTTTCCTTGCTGTTATCTCTTGTAATATTTGGAATCTCAAAATCTTGCGAAAGTCGAGGTATGATCTCTCAAAATATACTCTGATATTTTTTAATCTTTTAAAAGGCTTTGTAATCTTTGTAATCTTGCATCAGATGAACACTGAATCAATGATTGAATCCGCAATTGCGATACAATCTTTTATATGTATTAGGTTGAAAAAAAAATTGGATGAATATAAGGTGTTGGAGGTACTCTTTGTTGCTTCATCCTTCTATAATTACGCTCCATCCCTTTGAAAAGGAGTTGTGATCTTATCCGTTGACTCTTTTTACAAATCTCCCTCGCCTCGGACTTTTAATGAACCAAAGTTGTAGCAAAAAGCGACTTCCAGGAACTAATTTACGAGAGTGTGATTAAAAACAGTTTTATCTGTACACATAAACTTCAGCTTCTTTGTCCAGAACCTAATTCAATGTACATAGTACATAGTCTAGCCGCGATCTTTCGTGCAGATTTCGGATCTCTTATCAGGGATTTTTTTATTCCGTATTGAAAACGAAAAAATGTTTACGGTTCACTTTACGCTATTGTCAAACGATCGATAGCTAACTAAGTGCTCGTGCTTCGATCCGTCCCTCTCGAAAAAAGTATACTTTGATGAGTTTTTTTTTCTTCATCCCCCTATCTTTTCTTTTTATCGCCAAACAATCGTTGAGGGAAGATAAAAATCTCCGATATTCCTCTTTATAGAGACAGAAACTTTTCCACACTGCTTACCGATGTGACGAAACGAAAAAGTTTCGGCATAATTTTCCTAGTTATTTTGTTTAGTCGGGTATCCACTCCCACAGCTATTCCGTTCTATATTTCCAAAAAGCTCACTATTTCTGGTGCATATAACAGCTCCTGGCTTGAGAACGTGGGTACTTACACGTGTGTGCTGGATTGTGCTGTTACATATGTGCTTCATGCTCGTACTCTTCGTTCAGCATATATGTATATATCCTCACGGTACATATTCTCATACCGCAGCAATGCAACGTGGCGTTCTTGCCTAATGTGGCGTGTCTAGTTTCTCCATATGGGGATACCTGGGATGTCTGGTATCCCGGTAAGCGTTCATCCATCTTTTTACACCTCGGAGAGAACGGTACCTGCAGGTTTTGATTTTTACGCGGTTAGCTTAGCTCAGCATTGTAAATCACCCTGTCACAGATGGCACTATTAAAGCTCTGTTACAATTGGTCAACGCAAATGGCTTTGATCGTATTAGCTGTCATTACGGAATGTCATTGCACCTGAAACTGAATTACCTACACGATTCAATTCTGAACGAGATAGCCACGATTTTTATGCATAATACCTGCCTTCATGCAGACAATAACAAATTTAGCGATAATTTCCACTCTTGCAAGCTCAACAAGAGTCACGTGTGATCGAAAGTCGTCAGCTTCCATTTCCGGATGTCTAGTAATTACCAATTTCCTACTACATCGTAATCTCATTTCTCCGTCGAAAGTCTGCATATATTCTCTCCTCGCGTTAGACAGACCTAGACGCTACGCCGTCGCCGAGGGCAGCGATTGTTAATCAAGATTTGCGAGGGCGACGGTCCAAGTTACGTTTGGATCGGGGTTGACGCAGGCATGGGGTTGGTTAGGCGAGAGGGCAGGACATACACGCAGCCAAATTCTGATTGATCTTCCCCGAGATCGCGGCATCTGAATCGGAGAAAAACCTCCACACGGGGTTGACGTCGACGTCGTCGCCTCTGCGGAAGGTGTATGATGGGTAGGACCGAGGAGGACGGTGGGCCGTCTAAGTTGGATTTATCGCATTTTTACGTGCCCCGAGAAGCATGACGCGAAATGACGCGTCCGTAAGAATTTTTAAAGTAAGAAGAAAAATGGGGGGAAAAAAAAATCGAAACAGGCAGCGCCATGGAAACCTCCTGCTTGTAGCTCGACGGTGCGGCTCCCTTTGTGCTCTTTGATCGTTATGGTGAAAGAAATTCACTCTCGTCACACACGTGTCTGCCTCGTTCGAAGGCTCCGAACACAATTTGAGCCAGCAAAGGAGAGTAAAATTGCTTCGTGTATGTTTAAATTGTCGTATTTTCATTTTCAAGGATATCAGCGCCGTTCCAAGTCGTCGCGGTCGCTCTGGTCCTCGCAGGGACCATTTCAGCGCTGATTGGACATTGCTACTCTGATCATCGAACTCTGATTGCCTGTGGGCTGTTTCTACTCGGTGGTAAGTGACGAGAATAAAAACTACTTTTTCACCGTGTAAATCGAACGGAGTGAATTGTGTCAATTGATACTGACGATCGTGCACCAGACGGTCGATTAATTTATCTAGTCTCCTTCCCGTAATCCATCATCTTTTCTTGATTAATGGCTTAACTGACTCCGGAAATTCACTCTTAGAAAATTGACGATTCCACGTTAAAAAAATGACGCACCTTCAGAAGAGAATAATCGGTATGAAGAATGGAATTTGTTACTGCCTCAAGATCGTAGAAACAGACACGAATGAAGGTTTCATCGTGTTTTTTGGAATGTTGAATGTTTTATCGTAAAATAATTAGGTTAATGCACAGCGTTGAGTCTCAGAGGCGGTATGCATTGTTAATTTACATTTTCCTTGCCTGAAAGTCTAATTAGATTCTTCAGCTCTTAGGCTTTTAACTGTAATAATTTATTGTCTCTTCCTTGATGAGGCAGTACTACTGGCTCTTTATAGTCACGAAGATTTGATCATGTTTTCACGTGGCTTCATTAATTCGATACACCAAAATTGAGGGTATGATAAGTTCAAGGACTCAAACTAAGAAATTTAAAGGTCATTTTGAGACAAAACCTTCAAGGCTTTGATTACCAAAACGAAAAAAATGTAGGTGAACTTTTCATGGAAGAGCATCACTTCTTTTCCCTGCATATAAGTGAAGTTGGCCTGTGATATTGACTTTTTCGAGACACTGTAGATATTCTTTCACGGACGATGCACCTCAGGGAGGGATCATGTACCATCAGAGGGTATCAGACGTTACGGAGGTGAGAGGATAAGAGGCACTATTTCCGTTTGAGAATATATATATATATATATAGGAAGTAGGTAAACAAAATATAAAGCCAAGTGAAAAAGGGAAAGAAGTTCTTCTTCCTAGTTGTGGTTTCGGGTCACGTTTCGACTAAAGCCCAACCCTCCGTTAGCGAACCGTTGTATCAGCCTCACTTTCAGTTGCGGCTGTAACAATACAACACTTGATCTCGCACCTACGAACCGCTCCGCTCTTTTGTATTCGGGGAGTTGTGTTTCCGCAAGAGCGTGAAACGTCTGTGTATATATTTTCTTACTACCCCGGGCTAACCTATGTGGGCTATAGGATATATAGGCAAGGTTCCTCCAGAGTCCGAGGAACAATACTTAATGGGTTCACCTCTAACCCCGTACAACAGATGCTGAGTTAACCCTCTGAGATAGTGTCGAAATATTTCTTCCCCCTTTGAAGATATCGAGAAGAATGCGATAGGGGTGGATTCCTGGTTTTCAGGAATGTTTAAGGTTCTCATGACGCGATGTTCGTCCGATTTACAGACGACCGAGATAATTAGCAGGAGAAGCTGCTATAATTCTGTTTAATTATCAATTGAACGGCTCAGGGAGCTGTCAGGGTTTTGGTAGGATTCAATTTTCTACAACTGCCTTTAATTAACGAAGCCACGAATAATCCGAGAGGAACTCTGCCTAATTACGAAAGTGGGTGAAAAATCTTCAAGAATCTTTTTCAACGGTTTCTCCGTTATTTCTCGAACCATTATTTAATGCCTCGAGACAGACTTGATCGTAGAATTTCCTCGTCCACCTCATTCATTCCGACTCGAAGATTTCTTCCAGGTAGAAAAATCCCCGCCCCTTCCACGACCGGACAGCCCGGCGCAAGGTTTCCTCGTAGTTTTCTTCGGTCCAGACGGAATCGCCGTTCGAAAAAGGGTAAAAAGAAAGTTTCACCTCAGCTTTGCGCTGTGTGGATTCCGAATCCCCGCTTTTCTACCGGTCGGAGGGGGGAGTGCCTACCTAACTCGATAAAGTTAATCCTCGGAATCCAAGAAATTCGGACACAATTCTTGCGGATGGTGCGGGTGGGGATAAAGGAAGGAGAGAATCCTGGAATGGGAACCCTCGAGTCGTCTTCGACCCCTTCGCCCCCCGCGGGTGGTAAGCTTGGTATAAATCAGACCGGCCGAAGCCCAGAGTCTTATCCGAGTCGGGATACAGTCCGGTTTCTTCCTATCTTCGCGTTTTCCCGACAAGAGAAATAATTACGAAGACACCCCCTGCGGGGATGTGTGATCGGGACTGTATCGGAAAATCTAAGGGTTCGAACTAGATCAGTTGTTCAATCGGGGAAAAAAAAAAACGATAAACAATTTGTACGACTATTATCTCTACAGTTGAAAATAATTTCGGTCTTTTTCTACTCTGATCCACCGCTTTTACTGAGGGACCACTCTTCAAGTCAGGTGTACACTTCGCTGATAATTCAGTAGAAGTTTATTGAAGTCTGAAGTCAGCTGAAAGTTAGTTGAAATCGGCTCAAGTCACTCGAAGTCCGAAGTTCGCTGAAGTATGAAGTTAGCTAAAGTCACTTCAAGTCAGCTGAAGTAACTTGAATTCAGCTGAAGTCAATTGACTTCACAAAGTCTTGGAGTGAGTTGTACGGTCAAACCCCTGAGCTTTTGGTGTCAAAAAATGAGATTTGTGACTGTCGAATAAATATTGATAGATAATTTTTGTGGCTTGATCGAAGTACAGAGACTTTTTTGCGTTAGTGTTTGTGTGTGAGGATTATCTTTTATTCTACATCCTGAACGCGTTAGAATATATATATATGACCCTCAAGGATTTTCTTTGCACATTTATATCAGGATGAAAACTCGCGGTGTGAAACTACCCCCTTTGGGCTATTCATTCAACCTCATATATTTCAATGTGCAAATGTTCCAGACCCAAAGATAAACGCGAACGTTTTCATTAATTCTTTTTCTCTTTCTAGTTCGTCGTGTCTGTCCCATCATTTATTACTTTTTACCTTTACTCTTTTACCTTTTATCATTACTTTCCTCTTTCTCTACCTCTGAATCATCTCTTTATGCCTTCTATTTTAGCTTTATTGTTATTTATCTTCACGAGGAAATGCATGTACATCCAATAATCCAATTTCTACAAACTTGACTCGAACTTTTCAATAAACGAAACACGTGAATCATGTTCTCAAATTAAATGAGAACGGTACAGATGAAAAGGGTTTTCCACAAGTGTGAAATTACCTAATTCAATCCCTCAGCCGGGGGTAAACCTTTCCCGGAAATTCCTGAGGGACGTGATAAGGGCGAAATACCTTCGTTGTTAAATCGATTAGTATTTGTTAAACGAATTAACCAATTATTTCTAACGAAACACACGCGAGGCGGCTTAATTCCTTCAAATCAGAAAATCAATCTCCCTAAAACTTCTTAACTTCGTTAACCAGAGGCAGCCTCCAAATCTCTGGAGAGAACAAACACGAAATCAAGAATGTTACAGCTGTCGTAGTATATTGTATACTGTAAGACCCCCTTGGTCCTTATCTCATGATATCACGTCTAGCTGACGAGGAAGACTCAAGTGTCCTATACATAGTCTAAAGTCGAAGCTGACATTGAATTATGTGCCAATTATGAATCTGTGATATAAAAATTGGAGTCAGTTGTGGCGCGGAGACAACCATAAATTTCCAGCTGACCTCTATGAGGTAGGTATTCGGTCTTTCTGGTCGTTGGATGCCAGTCTGGTTTCTGGACACAATGCAACCGCGAACTCTTCGTTGTTGTACTACACCGTCGCACAATGTGGTCGAACTCGAATGGGATGAGTGCATTTCACCATCCTCACACAATGAAAGGGCACTCTACTCGATTGTGCGATCTATGTGGGGCTGGTCCCACATGTTTCAATGCTTCTCCACTCCGGAGTCATTCTCTAGAATGGAACAGTGCAACTTCTAACGAAACCTTGATAAGACGGCTGCAATAAGCGCGCGAGCTTTTCCACACGGAGTATAAGAGACGGAGAGACAGAGGTAGATAAAGGGATGTAGCTCCACTTACAATTAGGCAGTATTAAATCTAATTATCGTCGTTAGCCGCTGCTGAAATAAAGGAAGAAATTTCGCGCGCTATGAAAGCTGTGCGGATGAAAATTTTCAACAATAGATGGTCATTCCTCGCAAAATAACGCGTGCATGTACGGTAACGAGCCTATTTACCTTGGTATGATGAGTAAATGAGGTGTTCTCTTTTGCACACACCCCATCACTACCTCATAAGCTCCGCACACGAACCGAGGGTAATAAACGCTAAGTACCTACACGTGTACACAGAGCTTTTCAACCTACACGCTCAGCGTCAAAGCTTGTATTTGAACATTTTCAACCATACAGATACAGGAATTGTAGTCGAGCACGTACGCAGCCTAGAAGCTACGAACAAAGAGATTATAATAAATAATTGCCACGCGAAATTTATTTCTTCACTAATCAGAGCTTTTTTCGAGGATCATTTTGAGAGCTTGATGTAGAAATCGAGGGAACGAAACAGACGAAATTTCGAAAGAATATTCCTGATTGCGATTTTCATGGATTTAGCCAGAGAGACTTGAATTTTTCCATTCTTGGAAGCAAATTTCTTCCAAATGAGTCACTTTCGCAATTACATTTCACAAAAATACTAATTTCTCCAGCAAAAACTTGAACTTGAGAAATACCCTTAATTTTATCGCTTCAAGGTGCATCTGCATCCCCTGAGGATTCGATTGTTTGTTTCCATTTATCATTTATCTTTTTGTTAGCGTGAGAGATGGGCGGGTGTTGAAAATCCGGAGTTGGGGAACCGCCTAATATCTAGGTCTGCAGAGTAATAGCGTTGGAGCGTAGCACCTGAGTGTTGGGACGTCGGTTGAAGCGTGGAATTATAAATTGTTTCAGCATAGTTACAATTGTTTCTGGTAAGGGTGCGAAGACTAGGTGAGAAGGTTGTGCAAAGGAGGGGGGGGGGTGAAACGACCTGTCTAGTTCCGGTGATTTTGCCAGAGTGCGGTCACGCCAAATTGATGTCTGTTTGCATACTTCTAATGACTATACCTGTAATAATGTTACAGAGTAAATTCTGACTGTGGTCCAACTCCGACGTGCCACGATCAGCGATGCTAAATTAACGCGGGACGGATCGAGGACCAAGGTTCACTCCAAAGTTCAAAATTCAACGTTACCACACACCATTTCGATGAATTCATAAAGCTACCCAATTATTGTACCCACTGATCCACGCTCCACGTGTTTCAGAGATTATAAGCTGATTATGAATGTGCGTCGTTGGAGGTCGATTGAGTCGTTATCTTGCTCCTCAAACTCGGATTAGCTTGTTTGTTAGACGATAATCAGCTATATCTTATCTGGGTCGAATTGAACTGACACACGAAGCCGAAATTCATACCGAGATTCATAACCAGGCCACAAAGAGGCGGTGTCTAGGGTGACAACGAAAAAAACCATACTTTGTCTTCAAACTACAATAACTTTGTGAAAAATAGTAAAAAAAAATAAAGATGAATCAGCTATCGCGGTTCGAAAACAAGCAACTTGAGTTTAAATTAATGAAAAAAGAAAAATGATCATTTTATTTAGTATATAGTTCTGAAAATTGTGGCCTAGCAGCTGTAGGTGTCACTGAAGTTGAGCTTGAGCCAAGATACCAGAATCAAGGTGTCATTTTATTCTAGAATGGATTTTTTTATAGATTGAAATTCGGCCAAAATAGCAAACTTTACATCAAATTAAACTTTTTCACGATTTTTCACGAAACATCTTGGCCTCTTGTTCATTTTTTTTCTTTATCAAAAGGAACCCTGCAATTAGAGCTTGAAATAAAACGGTTACCAATAGTAATTATATGGTTACCGTTATCATCGGTGCTTTTTGCAATCTCTACTTCCTCGGCGTCTGAAAGCCACAGTTTTTCTCATATAAATTCGAATTTTTTGTCATTCAAAATGAAGATCAATTTGTGTATTTTTGAAACCTGTTCAATATTCGGGTTTTTCGTTATTCTTCAAAAAGTATTTTGAACAAAAAAAAAAAAACGATTTTTGTATTTATTACTCCATATACTATATTATAGTCAGAAAATTTATTGATTCAACCGTAGGTAAGTTTTTGAAAATTAATCAAGCTTTTCTTCATTTAGAAATTGTGTAACGGGTTTTTTTTTTTTTTTGGTTCTTTTGTTTTGTCAATTTTATTTTTTTTTTCTACGGATAAAAACTAGCGAAGTAGATGGGAAAATAGAAGCCGAGGCAGCAATTCAATTACGAAGAGAACATACGGTACACCGATCCCGTGTGACGTGGACGTATGCTATACATACACACGGTGTACCCGTTGTGTCTGAATTTCGAAACGTATCCGTTCGAAAGCTGATGCGATCAGGAGTGATTAAAACGGAAAATAACTATTTCCTCTACTTTCATCTAGAAGAAAGAAAAAAAAATGAAAATAACTGAGTTATCGCACGCGTCACTGCCACACGCTGTGTAACAAATGCTTTGGTAAAAACTTTTCTAATTTCTCTATAATTGCGGACCCTGAACTCAATTTCGGATCTGCTTTTTCCCTGATACTATTTTGAACTAGTTTAACATCGTCGAAACTGAATGTCACTATCGTTAACATTTTTATCAACGGACATAAATACCTACGGTAAATAAAAAATCCGTTGAATTACGGCATCCAGTTCAAGACTTGCGAAAAATTACCCACGGTTAGAGATTTTTCTCGAGTAAAAATCACTCGAGTGTAATAATTCTTGATTACTTTGCGTTTCGCTGTCATTAAACCCGCCCCACGATCATTAACGATCACGGTCCATTAATTTCTAAAAACTCAGTGAATTACTCCCCCCCTCTGCAGACCCTCATACTCTCGTCTCTTCCTCGTTGAGACTGACCCCAAGATCCTCTCAAATTTAATAAATCGCTTTTCATTTTTCCGAGCTCCGCGAGCTCCGCGATAGCGGAAAAGGAATCGTCTGATAATTCCGCGGCATCAGAGGCTAAGTGGTGCACCCCAGGTGCCGAGGATCTTGCCGCGGTCCGGTTTCTGATGCTTCGAGCAGACGGCGCACCCAGCGAATCCAAGTTTCAGAGTCCAGACTGTGAGGGAGATAACTGGGTGAAACCGCTTAGTCAGGAGATACTGGGAAATATAATACGAGGGAGGGGGTGGGGTGTGAGGTACAGATGACCAGAAAAGTGTCCCAGGGTAGAAAATGTCTGGTTGAAAAATTGAATTTGAGATTCAGTCACCCCTTTTCACCGTGTCGCGAAGAGTTATCGTGGATGGGGGTGTATTTTTGAACCCGAGAACCTGAAAATGAAGAAAAATTGAAAAAAAAAGGTAGTCACGAACAGAAGTTGTCGTGCCTCCCAACCGCAACACGCGGGACAAAACTAGAATTTATTTTCTATATATATAGAGTATAACTGCGCTGTGGAGTTGTCACATGATTAAGTGACCGAAATCCAGAAAACCACCGACCATAAAAAGGAATTCGTTTCAGTCAGGCTAAAACACGACCAAAGGTAGAAACTCAAGTCGTAACCATAGAAACCGCACCAACTCCATCCCCCTTTTTTTTGCCTCGGTCCTAATGTCTGCGAAAATAATTAATTTCACATTGCGAATAATTTCTTCAACATTCAATTGGCTAATTTATCAGATGAAAATTAGAAACTTCATGTGTTGATTAGAAGAAATCCACTTCACATTCATTGAATGATCATCAAAATTCCGACATGAATTATTCAGATTTGTTTCAAAAACTAAATTATTTTGGAATCTAAAAACAGTAACATAATTTATCCTGTCAATTATCCTATTGTTGTAGATTTTGAATTACCATGTGAACTTTGTCGATATATAGTGCTGTAGAAAAAAAAAAGAAGAAGAGTTGGCCTCTGCTCATGCGTAGACCGTGAATGATCGACTTTTCGCCCTAGGGCGAAATCAATTATTCTAATTAGGACACTCGTATTCATCTCGCGGTACAAACATTGTCGCTCACAAATTTTGTCGTTCGTTCGACCATGAGGTGAGAATGGTTTGTCTTCGTTTACTTCCTCATTAACCTTGAAAGTCTTTTTTACCCTAAAGCTCGCAAGCTCTGACGTAGTTCGGTTAATCTTAGAGCAAGGCGAGTCATTACGATACTTTTTGTTGTTGTTGTTTTCTTTTCACCTCACTTTTCACGGGTCCCTGTCATCCCCTTTCCTCCCCTCGCGTCGTCCCTTCTCTCCATTCGTCTCTAACACTCTGCCCACACGCTGAGCACTCTGGGTAATGCGCTTCTTGGTACATTAACCTCGGACCTACACAAACTCACGTGTACATGTAGACGTACCTAAGGGCGCGCCTCGAACCCTGCCATAGAGAAACGGCACCCCTCGAAACAATCGCGCCGCTTTCAGGCACGAGCAGCCAACCTCGAGTACGTGTGTATCGCTCGCACACGTTAGGTGCGGTTTAATTGTTCGGTAAAAAATGATGGTATTTGCGGTGAAGGAAAATCGTCGAGATTTCATTACAGTAGGCTTGGTTCTAATTATATAATCTTTTTTTGCGGATGGAGTTGTGGTTTTTTACCCCGATTATCGATCATCAAAAAGGGGGATGAAAGCTAGTGATTAAATATTGAACGTACGATTGATATAGATTTTGACAGGTCAAGGTGTTAATCACTATCGTCAATATACAATACATATCTATATACCTATATACTCTATCGACTATATTGAATGATTATCGGGAATCGATTATGATAATGCGAGTGAGGTGAAAAGGGAAATAAAAAAAACGCCCAAGCTTTGCTTATCGTTGCTAATGTTCTCTCGTACGTATACACAAGAGCGTGATATACGACCCGTCGCTCATTATGTCAAATCCAGGAGAGTATCAATGTACTTAAGCGTGAAGAAAAACGTTTAAAAAAAAAAATATATATATACATATACTAAATGGCTTGTCATTTACCTAAAACGGGACCTTTTCTGAAATTGGGTATGAATACCGTGAACTAAACGTGACTTCTTGATCCAGAAGCCAATCCTCTTCTATACGGCTTTGAATCTTTGCACGAAATTATGGTAAACATCATCAGCATGAAAGAAAAAAATGTTCTAATTAAGACTCACCCGAAGATATACGGCGGGAGATCAGAAACCTCAAAGTCATTGTTATAAGCAAACCTCAACCCCGTTTATCCTGTAATAAAGTCCGCACCCTTTTTCATGGCCCTCCTTCAACGTAACTTTACCAGCTACCTTTTGCCGGAGACAGTAATGCCCCCAATTTACCATTCCCCCGGTCACCCACTCACCCCCAGTCGCCTATCTTCTCAACCGTATTAATCTCTGATTAATTACCTATCAATTATCGAGGTTCAATAATTTGAAGAATCGACTTAATCACCACTATAAACCAAAGTTTATCAATTGGGTTCACCACAATTTTTCTTAACTGTTTCAAACAGTAATTATATGGTGAAAAATTACTAGTAACAAAATAATAAACATTATTTCATGGCTTGACTTCGATTCAAAGTTCGGTGACATTTGAAACTTTTCCGTGTTCATTTCGCGCTATGCTGTGACGTCACTATTCAGTATAACAAGCAGGCTTTCGTTTATTTGTTAGTCCTGACCCTGCTTTATAAATCACCACAGTCCCACTGCTTCGTGTGCAGAATTTTGTCAGAAATTGGCAAACGAGAAAACTTTGAGCATTTTCGCCCTGCACGAACCAATTTTATTTTCGGAAGTTTATATTGTATCACCTGGAATAAAAATTGTGTAATTAAAATATCAAATTACGAAATATTGAGAGTATTTTTATTCAATGCTCCTTTTTTCATTGAGGATAGGGGTTGATGGAGTTTTGTGACGTCATTCGGGTCACTTGGCTCTTTCTAACTTTGTGACTTTTTGTGAGTACTATTCAATTTCAATAGTGCTCAATGATGATAGTATAATGAAATTCATTGTGACGTAATTTTTTGCACGGTCCGCCAAAAAATGTATGAAAAAAGCTTTTCACAACAAATTTGTGATATTTATCTGTCAAACTTTATTCCTGATTAGAAAAAAATTAGTCAGATCCGTGACGCGAGCTTGTGAAAAACGATAATTCGTTCTAGCCGTTGAAGTGCGCAGTCGACTTCCGGATGTCAAAATCGTCGCCTTCCGTCGCTTTCGCCGGTGGGGTGCCGCCGAGTGGTATAGAGGACCCGTTGAAGGACCTCGGGGCGAACCGAATCGGGGGGGTTCAAGGGTTTATTTTTACTCGAATATCCACCAGAATAAGTGTTCGTGGAAATGACGCGTTCCGCGTTCCCCAAGAGTTTTCATCGCCCCCGATGCGACAATTCGTCCTCGCGGACAACGCGTCTTTCCGCAGAAGCCCCGAGGTATGGGCGTCAAACTACGGGGACGAGAAGACAAGGGTGAGGAAGGGACGGAAGAATCTCTAAAAGCAACGTGCAGTGGACCAAAAGGGCTTCTCGTCTGCGACGACGCCGAGATAAAATACGAGGAATAAGGCAAGAAAAGTCCGCCTCGTAGGGAGTAGAAAAAAAAAAGAAAAAAAAACTACCCCAAACCTCCGGGTCGTTGAATCGACGGAGAAGTTTTGAGGTCGCGACTCTTGCTCTTCTCCTCGAATTTTCTCCGTCGTCGGTATTTTACTGTTGAAATGGTTTTTGAGGCAAATGAAAAAAAAAAAAAAATGAAGAGCGCTTTTCAATTACCAACTGTGCAGGTGATAATTAGACCCGGTGCTCGAAGTTGAAAAGTTTGAGGTTTATTCAGAAATGGGGAATAAAAGAAGAGTGTTTTTTTTTATGACGAGTCGAGAAACGAACGAGATTGTGGATTAATAATTAAAAATGAAAATTTGAAATAGCCACTTGGATTATGATTATTAAATTGTTGGATGAAAGACTTTCGGTGTTTCTTCACCGTGGTAATTATTTGAAAAGTCTGAAGTTTGAAATTGTATCGGAAAAATTCTGCGAGAACGCGCCTCTCGCCTATACCTGATTTACAATCTTTCCCGACGAATATTAATTTAAACTTCTCAACACCAAGCCGTCTCATAAGCCCCGACGCTCTCTCGCGGCTTTCCTCAACGAACTTTTATTCACCATCTTGCATAATTGAACATTCTTTCTCGGTTCAGGTCAAACCTCGGATACGAGAAAAAACTTTGAATTTCGTTCCGGATATTAAATCGTGTGGCAAACTAGTGCGGAAAGTAGGGTAGGAAGAGTCTAACAAATCTTGTATCGCTCACACACACGTTTGGAAAAATGATTTCCTCCGGTTTTCCAAAACTCGAATGTAATGAATTCGTGCAGAGATTGTATATATAGTCGAATTTTTTGATTTGATAAGAGTGTAGAACGACATCAATCAAAAGAAGACTGGGGCAAGAAGAAGAAGAAGAAGGAAAGAAGCCCTGCTTAGCATAGGGAGCTCATTTCTGTGAAAATCGCAGAGGGTATACGGAATGCGAAAGTTTGGTTAGTTTCAAGAGAGCGAATCTCACCGTCGTGCGTGTCTTTTGCCAGTGTCTTTCAGACCAAGGACCCAGACGGAGATTCGAGTTCTGGTTACCAGCGACGAAAAACTGGAACCTTTTATTAAAATGGTAAATCCACGGGTTTTCATATCGCTGCTTCAATCACCGTCCTGAGAGCCACCGATTGGTTCTGTCTCCCTCCCTCATTCACCCTTTTCGTATTTTATTTCTCAATTTTGCGTACTGCGGTCTTCAACGGCACTGTTTCTATGGGGGTGATCGATAGACGACCCCTTTACCCCGACTTCAGACTGTCTCAACCAACTGCCACTAAGTGTTAGATAAGAATGCAGGAAAAACGGAATCTGTACTCTCACTCAGCTACTCCAGATGGAATTCATATTACCGCGGAAACTGCTGCGTATGATTTTATCGCATGAAATCTTTGCCTTTTTTTCAGAAATAAAACAGACACGGAAATTGTATCATGGATTCAACTGCTACTAGGATAGCTGCAGTCGCTCCAGGCTATTCAACATCCACTAAAAGCCCATTTCCTCAGCTCCGTTCATGTCAGACACAGTTGTTCTCACTCTCACGGCCTCACCAACACCTTCGCCGCTGCTAATCAATTCTCAGGCAAAAAATCGTATCAACGACAATTTTATTATTACTCTCAAACCAGATTCAGTTGAAAATGTGGGCTCTCTTTCCGAACAAGTATGGAAAGTGATATGGGATTCTTCTCATACAACGATAACGCGGTTCTATGGAAACACGATGAAGAATCACACCACCAGACATTCAAGACTGTAGAGAATGAGAGACGTGGAGCTTTGAGTAAAGCAGCCTCTGATGAGCCACTGAGACCAACTGTACCCAGAAGTAGAAGGTAGAGTAGAACCACCTTCAGAGGGTGTTCAAGTTTGTTGACTAATTACAACTCGGATAGGGTAACACCGCCGAGCAAAGGGGTCTCCGATCCTGGGGCAAAAGACTTCGTTATTATTACTACATACTTGTCCAATCTTCAGGCAAGCCAGGAGCTAAGAACACTCTTGTGTCGTTGATGAAAGACTAGAATGCCTCGTTAAGAAATTCATACACTGTCTTCAGACAGTGTCGAAATCTTTGAGAGTGAGTCAAAGCTCACCACCACGGCGGAACGAAAAATCTGAACATCGTCACTACCAGACTGCCTTTTTCGGTGGGCGCCAAATCAAACTCTTCAGATTTCAGTCTCAAATGAAATTTATCGTTCGACTTCCTCTTTTTCTCTGGAAAAGAGAACGCGGGAAGTTTAGAATCACGTGAGGAGAAAAAATAATTTGGAAAGAATGTTTAGGTTCAGGGATATACGTTTGAAAAGCTCGGGAATGAAATGTCCAGTTGAGATATAGATCATTGGCCAATGTATTACGAGAAGATAGAGACCTCGGATATCCAAATGACCTCTGTAAATTTACATGCTCGCGAGTTGTTCATGAATTTGGTATGAGACTGCAGCAACTTTGAATCAGTTCTCGTGGATGAGACTTTGAGAGCGTGTGTGCCGGCATAAATTTTCGTACACCGGTATAGTTTATGGTACGGGGGTTAAATAACTTGACCCGGGAGCTACATATCACCGGCCTATAGGTACGCCTGCCCATGCCGCTGCTTCTCATCTTTGCATACACCGCCTACGTAATTTATACCCCGGTTACGGTACCTCGTGCCCTGCCCAGACTCTTGTGCCCCACGTATGCACGATGATCCGTCTGTTCCATTCCCCGGTAGCCGTGGTATACCAACCGATATTAGCCACCGGCTATCATTATTCCCGCCTATATGCAAATTCTCGACCTAAACATTTTCAACCGAACTTGACTTGACCACCGCAATCTAATTTCATAGTGACCCAAAATTGCTTGGATAGAATTAACCGGATTTCATTGATCCTGTTCTGGACTAGTTCGGATATGGAGTCGATTCGTTCCTCCAGTTCTGTCGCTTCAACCAGGAAGATTGGGGCAAAGTGGCCCCCAAAATGTTTGAAGACAATTGAAACATGGGTTATTCAAAGTTTCAGAGTCATGTTGGTGATTCTGTCAGTTTAACTACATCAATTTTCATCAAGGAGTGTTTTTTGACCTGAGGAACCAAAGGCAAAGTTGCAGTATCTGAAGTGATTAGGTCATAATCAGGTCAAATGGATTTCAAGGGAAAAAAGACGTTGGTCCGAAACAATATATCACTTTTCTTGGATAAATTCGCATAATTGTGGCAACTATTGCCTTCCAAGATAAAAAGTGGGCATTTAACCCCGAAGATACAGCCTAGATTATAACTTCTATGAAAAAATCCAGACGATGCTTTGGTTCTTGGATACCAATAAGTATCGCTAGTAGAACCAATTCATGATATAATATATTACCGTTGACGATAGAAACAGCTTATCAGCGTTCGCGTTAGTTTTCCACATGATCAAAAGCAAACTTTGATTGAGGAGCATAAATCAGACGTGTAATTTACATGAAACCGGATGAGGCAAAAACATTTCTCCCATGTATGGCCTTGACTGAGTGCAATTTCCAAGTGCAAAATTTTTTCATTATCGGGATATGAGTCGTGGACCAAAACTGTGCCACTGTTGGAGGTTATGGAACCCATTTTGGTAAACTGTTCCTATCGTCAACGGTAAGATAAGCTGTTATTGCGTGAAATGCGAAGGTAGGCTGATTCTGTGGTGAACGCCAAGATAAGATGTTTCGAATTCGTAGCCCGCAAATAAGCTGGTTTCATTAGGAGGTATCGAAATGTAGATTAGATATCAAAAACGCATTTCGATGCTTGGATTGTCAGCTTCGAAATGCGTTTTTGAGATCAAATCGACATCTGACCGTTTCAAAGCAGTGTCACCTTAGGCTCGTTCCATTCTCGACACATGAAATGGGCCACCCTGAAGAAGCTCGTGGTATCAACTTCCTCGATCAAGAGGAATGAATGTTCCAAATTTCTGAACTGTTATTGAATAATTGGTGATAACCGATTTTGCCCCGATCCGCGATCTCTCCTACGTCTAAAAGGCAAAACCAATAGCCCCATCGATCAGCCGAAGGACATTTCCGTTTTCTTAGTCCCGCACTCGTTGCTCTTTCAGGAGTGGTTCTCGCCCTCGTTTTCACCCTGCGGTCTCGGTTCTCGGGTTAGCCCCGTCTCCCATGGGAGGTATCTGCGGGCAGGATATAGGATAAGGAAAGTGGAGCCCAGGGCTGGGTACGGCTGTGCACCACGACCACGGTACCGTAGAGGTCGGAAGGAATAAGAGTGGGCGCGTGGTCCGCGGTCGTTGCGGATAGCCCCGGTGCATGGAACCGGGGCATTACTTAGCGCGGACAGTGACGATGGGTCCTCGATGGAGTAAATCGAACCCCGACGTCGGGATATCTACGAGCTAGACCCTTCTCTCTCATAATTTACCCGTACAGCGTTTTAGCGGGTTGATCAAGGGCTGTTTCGCCTAGTTTGATCGAGTACCGGTCGCCGTCCCTTGGACGGGTTTCGAGCCCTCAAACTGTCTAGGGGGGCTGGGGGGAAATCAAGTTTGTCAACTTTGATCACGGGGCGAGGACCTGCTCTAGGTTTTCAATCTAGCATGTGGGTCCGGCTTCCTCGACGTCCTACGGTCTGTGTACCGTGTTATATGGACTGATGCACGTTGTACACGTTCACTGGACTCTCTTGAGTCTCGCTCAAAGGAGAGTCTGGGGCCTCGCTATCTACATCCTGTTTCCACGCTCGCTCGACGAAAGCCCGCGAAAGCCATTAGTCGTAATTGAATTGATCGAGTTTGACGCAATAATTTTATGATTCCGTTTAATTACCACAGTCAAGACCAGTCAATATAGGTATGTGTGCCTACATCCATTCCAACAGTTTTTGAAATTGGTCCTTTGGTCGAGCCATCTTGTTCGAAAGGTACAAGAAAAGTTTTTTTTTTTGCAAATATCTCGGTTCTGTTGGTTCCGATTGTAAAAATGATCGGAATAAAAAATGTCCGTTGCAAAATCCGCTACAAAAAAGCTCTCATGCACTTTTGTCGTAATTTTGCTAGTCCCGTCATGGCGACTACGAGAAGTCGGCGAACAGGTCAATATTACGTGATAAAGTGACTCATCTCATCTTTGATTATGAATGACTGGTCCAACAAGTGAAACAGTGAAATCGATTTTGAAAAACCTTCACGTGACTCTGAAAATCGAAAAATCTGCATAAAAATTGGTGTACCGGGTCTTCTCGGTCTTTGAATAGGATGAATTTTCCATAGGAGATTGAAATAAGTTGTCTCATTTTTTATCTGAATGAAACTTGTTCTCTCAAAGTTTATTGAGTCCCTGACTTGCTCTGCATTTCAGATAATAAATGGTGTCCTGATTAAAACAGACGATGTCAAATAAGCGTCCATTCGTCATTTATCAATGAAAATTAGAATGTATTGGCATACATTATATTATTTTCACTCAGGTATTTGTGACCCTTTTTATCAATAAACTACAACCGATGAATGAATGGCAGTTGAAATCTAATTCTATCTTATTCTTCGTTCGTCACGTTTAAATTTTGATGACAAATTTGAAGCTAGAGGTCTAAAAAACCACGAAATGTGAATTTTTCATGCAAATCGGGGTGATTTTTTCTCAAATTTTCGCAGATTTTGTTTTTGCATCAGTTCGGCTGTGCACGTGCTCAATTAATGATCACGTTTCGGGCGAGTAATTTCAAGGAACAATTCGTACAATTAATTTCAAAGAAATCTCCAACCTCTTAAACGATTCGTAAATTTGATTTCGAAGAAATTTCCAACCTCTAAGCGATTCGTTATTTCAATCAACTCTGACTCGACAAAAGATCCTCACCTACTCGCTGGAGTCGTGCGCTTATGATAATTAAAAGCACCACGTGACACGTATCGAGTATAATTACGGTATCGAACCACCGCTTCGTTAATTTCCGTTGGCACACGTACCTGCACGGCTCCAGTAACCTCGATTCGATTGACACGGTGCAGAAATTTTCAAAACTGTATATCCGAGCGGGTCGAATAAGGAAAGAGATAAAAATTTCAATCTCCTTAATGTACCTGGAAAGTATATCAACTGTATGATTGTCGGGATAATGAAATCAAAAGGGAACATTTCCGGGGCTGGGTTAGGAACAGATTGAAATTGCCGGCGGTCTCTTCCTTACTGCGCAACTATACAGGGGATGTAGCCTAGCTGATAGCTCCCCTGTACCCTTAAACTTGCTACTCTACGCCGACGCCCCGATCTTACCGTTTCTGTAGGGTATCTATTAACGCTATCGCAGCCAGCAACGTGGAACGAAACATCCCATTGGTAACCCCGCGGATTGCCCTGAGGCGGAATAAGGGAGACAGCGAACTCTCCTGATTCTCATGAGATCAAATTTACCTCACGCAATGGGCTCCGCGAAATAGTCTTCGGCAAGTAACGTAATAACGTTTTGGCGGAACCGCAAATTCGGGTCTTAGAAATTGTTCCGCTTCGTCGATATTTTTTTTTATATCTTTCTATAGGTATTCACATAATTTTTAATTCTTCAATTGAATGCTGAGAATTCATTTGACAGTATTGCGCGAGAGGAAGTAAAATTGAAAGAGGATGCAGAGGAGTGAATTTGAATAAAGTTCGAATTACTGCGAAGGGGTGGTTATTCAAATTGAATGTGACACAGCCTCTGAAGGCTGAAGGCTGAAGGCTGAAGACTGTGAGTCGAGGACCGAGGGTTGGAAGCAAGGTCAATGTGGCTGTCACCACGCCCGTCAACTTCCGTTTTTTCGGAAGCAACCGTTTCTATTTGGTATACTTTAGCACGTGACTGCAGAGATTTTTCCGATTTGGGTTTTGCGCATGCGCGAAGTACAACAATAACCACTTTCAACTCCTCGGACTTAAAAGTGCTATTTAATGTGACAGAATTGCTACTTTAAAACTAGGCACAAGCATTAAAAATCGCGTAAGATATCGCAAAAGTGCATAAAACGTGGATCAGCTTGGGTAGATAAGTTTCATGATCAGCCGTGACGTCAGAATTCACAACTATTTTACCGTCATATTGAGTGTTAGAAATTAAGTGTTAAAACCAGTCCACCAAAAATTGTATATCGATGTTGATATTTTTTGTTGTATTATTGATTGCGGAAAAATGTCAAAACTAGATATTGTATATTGAAATGAAATGATATAAATCTTTCAACACTGTTTGAATAAACTGACGTGAATTCGGATTAAAAGCAATTAGATAATTTTATGAAAAAAGAAGAAAACACGAGACACGGAGTGTGAAGTGAAGAGTGGGTCTGCCCAGATGGCGCTAGATGTCGGGCCTGTTGTACTGAATAGCGACGTCATAGCATGGCGCGATACAGATGGCGCCTCGAACGGTACCGAACTTTTAAGTGACAATATATTGCGATAATCAAGCGATCTAATGATGTTTTAATGATTTCTATTATTTATTCGTCTGCACCTACAAGATAATATTGACAGAGATCGTAGTGAATCTCTTGGGGAAAATCTGTTCGTTTAATATTATTCTTATTCGAATATATATGTATTTTATAAGTGAAAAGTATAGCCTGCCTATGGACCCTCCTCATTCTTTATAGCTCGGGTTATAAATGTACTCGGTGATCCATAGTCGGTTAGATAGTTTCAGGGTGAAGTCTGCACCGCTAGATGGGAGTATATATTTTGTAACAAATTGCACCGTCGACAACGCAGATGCACCGGAGCATGGGCGCGCCATTATTCGCCTGTCATGACTCATAATAGAGTCGATATTCCAGGGTGAAGTTTATAGAAAGAAGCAACGAGTGTTTGTTGTTAAAAATTCAATGAAAAAGAATTTAAAAAATAAAAATAAAAAATCCACCTGCGTGCGTGCACTCGTGTTCACCAAGTACAATCGTTGACGATAATTGGCGAGACGGGCGCGCGCTCCCGCTGCTCCAAAAAAATTTAACGAAAATAACGATAACAAGAGAAAAAAGAAACTCAACGTGCTCGTAATTTTCCACATAATTTAACATCAGAATCTGCTGAAATAGTATATTATGCATCAAGCGAGGGAAGCAGACGTTTTTTTTTTTAGAGCGCCGATCATATCTTATTTTCTACCACATATGCATTAAAAACGAGCGAAAGTGAGGTTAGAATCATGAGAACGGCGTCCTCCGCTAGGGGCAGCACTTTCTTGGTTTATTTCACCGTTACTATGGTTACGAGAGTTTTTTCCCTCCTGCCAGAGTTTTTTTCCCTCTGTATTCAATTACCCGGTTCGACTATCGTCGCAAGTTTTGGTCAATTAGGTTCTGAGAACTATGTGCGTTAACTTTGGTAAAAGTTATCTCTGTGGACTTGGTGATGGAATAGAGAGAGCAATAAGTTTGAACATTGCCCGTGGCAATATACTGTAAAATTTGACTTCACCTATATAAATGATGAGAATATCAGGGAGATGGAAGAAAACGATGCAGAAAATGAAACGTTGATTGTGAAAAATTGTTGCGAAACATTATTTACGAGGATCCACCCCGCATAGGTGAACCTAAAATATTTTCCAACCAAGAAAAATATCCCCCATATACTCGCTTTCCTTCCCATATACGAGGGAATGGAAGAATTCTGTAAAAGCACAAGCTCGTCAATATGTAAACTGCTCTGAGATGTATCTACTCGATACAACGAAGCGCCGGTTATGCATACATCGTTCACTATACACACCCAGGGACTGGTGCTGTGGGGATACATCGACTCCTTCACCCATTAATATTTAAACAAACACCACGACATAAAAAAAAGTAGAAAAAAAATTATCGTAACCCATTCGAATAGATCGTAAACATCGGACGGGTGCAATAAAGTCACGTGAAACAAGAACGATAAATTCTTTGTAATGGAGCCACAATGGCGAAAAACAATTTTATAAAATCGGTTCAGAATTTTGAGGAGGCCAAAATTTTATTACACATCGAAAAATTGACTTTCTTGAAAATCACTTGTCGTAAGACTCATTTTCTTCGTCGAGCAATTCTTCATCATATGAATGAGAAACACCGAGAAAAAAAAATCCTGTGACAAGTTATCGTCAGTTATCGAAATATAGCGACAATCTATTCACTCTTTTGCTGATAACTTGGTTCAAAAATTTGTTCGTTCAATTTCCCTGATTCACACGATGAAGGATTGCTCTCCGAAAAAAATGAGACGTCGATGGACATAATCGGATCAACCGTCTGCCTGAAACCTTACGACAAGTGATTTTTCAAAAAGTAATTTTTTCTATGTGTCATGAACTTTGGATGAGGTATAAATGATTGTTGGAGTATGAAGAATTTGTTCAATCACGCTGTACTGGTCCCCTCAAGTTAGTTTTTAACCGACTTCAAAAAAGGAGGAGGTTCTCAATTCGGTTGTATTTTTTAATTATATTTGTTACCTCAGAACTCCGTTATTTATGAACCGATTTGGATAATTCTTTTTTTATTCAAAAGGGTATACTTTCAGATTGGTCCCATATAAATTTCATCAAAATGGGTTGAGTAGTTTGGTTTGAAGTCGTTTTTTTTTATCACACTAGTTGATATCGAAGTATATCAACGAAAATTCCAACGGCTAAACTAATTCTATGAAATTAAATTTCCGCACGTCTGGAAACAAACGGGAATCAGTTTCTCAATCCCATTGATTCCGATCTCGTGATCAATTGCGCGTGAAAAAAAAATCAATGGGAATTCCTTGCAGATAGTTTGTAGTAGGTGTATGAGAACTGTCGATATTTAGAGAGAATAGGGGGAGACCGATCGCGTCTGAAACTCGAAACTCCGAACACAGCCCGCGAGCGTTGGGTCGTTCCAAGGGGTAGAAGAACGGGGGAGGTTATAGGGCTGCAATATATGTAGGGCCAAGGGTATAAGTGTCGAGGTATTGTGATTTAGGGGGTGAAACCTTCGGATGGTAGGCCGCACCACGGCGCTTTCGGCTTAACGCGGGACGAGGTGAAGATATAGATACCAGCCAACCACCCCATGAGTCTTGCTTGATATTCAAAACCAACCACGCCAAATAATACGCGTAAATCTTACCCCTATTTACAGCCAGAAAAGGACAACGAAAGTACAGCGTATACTCAAAGTTTTTTCACAAAATCTGATCCAATTTTCAGATCAAACACTTTTTTCGATCGATATTATTCATTTTCACTTCTCAGACCTTTGTTCACCCAATTTATTCGTTTTATGGTATTTCACGAATTTTCACAAACTGTCTCTGATGTAAACTAATGCAGTTGGTTTTCTGTTTTATTTGAAACAGGAATGGCTTGGAATTTCAGGAGCTTCAATTCATTTCCAGGAATGAATTGTTTGAATACGTTTGATGTTCGTTGATATTTTTAATTTTTTTGGCCCTTTATAGTTCTCCCTTCAGTTTTCCTGTTTATTACAACCAGCAGATTCTAACTGAATAATAAAATTCAACTGAATTTAATATACGTGCGGTACAGTGATTTAAATGTATAGAATTTCACAGTCAATGATAAATTTATCTAGGAACGTAACGTTATTTTTTCTATATAAATATAGCCGGTATGCGTGAACGGGGCTTTTAACTATCGTCACAGATTCATTAAACCCGTGTTCCAATTTGCTGGGATATTGCATTACACCGCACGTTATGGGCTCATAATCAAATTCCCATGTAAAATATTATTCCATAAATATTCGCACTCTATTTTACGAGCATACCGTGAAAATTTTAAAACTCTTTAGTTCCATTTTCATTCATAACTCGGTAACAAGCTCGATTCAATAATTGCGAATGAGAGTACATAGACCAAAAACGAATCATTTCATGCACAGTTCGAACTTCATTTAATTTTCCGAACGTTTCTGTAATATTCTACATGCAGCCCGGTACAAAATATCATGGATATTAAATTAACCAGCTGCTCGCCTGGGGATATGCGATCGAGCGATATTAAACCACGAGCCTGTAACTAGTTTCCCATTAATAAAGGATAGACTGAGAGACAATGAATGAAATGCGGATATGATGTGGCTAAATAGCGTCTGGCTGACAGTGGGAACTCGAAACCTACCCCATTTTCGATCTAGGTAAAAAGATAGAGGGAAAAGACTGTATAACCAACGGAGAATCCCAACCAAATCCAGATAGATAAATCTGCGACGATTCTGCACACATAGAGTTGGATTAAAGTTGGCACCATTTGCGAAGATGGCTTTTTTTTCACCTCACCCCACGTAAATCGCGTCATTTCACAGTGTTGAAGAAGAAGATTCGTTTTAGAGAACAGCCAGGTTCCTCTTAAGAATATCGACTTTCTCACAGGCTGAAGGCTGACGCTACGAAATGACAAAAACTTATGGAAAAATGTGAAGAAAATTACTAGCCCTGCCTCTACTGACAAAAGTACCAAAGCTTCATTGCTATTAGTTGTTGAATTTGGTCGTTCAAGTTGAGATAGCATTTTCTAGACGTGGGAATGAAACAGATTCGTTTCAAATTAATGTTCGGGGCAGTGTCAGAGTCTGTCAAATGGGCAGAAAAACTACTTCTGTCAAATTTCTAGGACAAGAAAACGATATTAAATTTCCTGCCATTTATTTGCATATTTACATATTTATAGGTTCGTCGTAGCCGAACCACGGTGTTCGATCACGGTATCGACAAGGGAGCTAATTGCTTCGCGGACACAGAGTGCACCTGATTATACCTGGTCATAATTAAAACGACACGATTACTTCCCCTTAATTAGTAGATTGTAGTAGATTGAGTGTCAGTAGCTGAACCGAGTCCGGAAAAATTCGCTCAAGCTTTCTTTACATTTTCGAAATAATGTTCAACGACTAAATTACAGAGTTTAAACAAAGCCCAACGAACTGACTAGAATTTCTCTAAAGCCTTCGGGCTTCCGTCTCGTACGTTCAGACTGTTTCCGTTCAGACTGTGCACCAGCCAAGACTCTCTCCTGACTCGGTGGACAAGAGCGTTGCCAACAGCATGATAAAAGCAAACGACAAGATTCTTTTTTTTTTTCATTTTTTGCTTTCTTTCTGCTTCTTGCCTTCATGCCTCGCAGGCAGGCTTACGGCAATTCGACTCCTCCCAGCTGGCATGGATAAGGAAACCGCGGAAAAGGCGCGTTGGGTAATCCGATTGCCCGTGGGAAATATGGAAGCTTCGTCTATTAACTCAGGATACAAATTCGCGTGGAGGTTGCGATATAAATTTTATAGAAGAAAAAGAAAACGGGGTTGAAAATTGGAATCTGAAACTTAACGCTCTACTTAATGAACCCCAAGACACTTAAATGCCGCACGGTCTGCAGCCGACGTCTTACAACCTCCTTCGCAAATTAGCCAGGTGACATCTGCGCCGACAAACTTTAGGCCCCTGAAGTTTGTGAGCGGAAGGAAACGCTTGTTCCGCCCTTAGACTTAGGCCGAGGCTTGAAGCCAGGTGGGTCCAGAATATCAGAGTTAAACGGCGTGTATTTAGCGGAGCGCGGACGTTGGTGGATTTTTTTTCCTGATCCGCTAGAATCCGCCCTCGGCGTTATTGCGGAAGTTGTTTTATTGCTCCGAATGTCTGGTAGCTCTTCGAAGGGCTGAGACTAAGCCGGTTATCAGATAATTGACAGTAACTAATATTGACCGTGCGCGTGCAGCTAATTACTCGATAACTACCTCGGAATTGAACTCGGAAAACCCGAGGTTTGTTACTCCAAAGATATTAACGGGTTATTAGGATCATTACGAAAGTTTCTCAGACGTTGATATTGTGAGAAATAAGTTCAGACTTTTGTTACTTTATGAGTCATTGATGAGGCTGTACTTCTCCAAGGTGCCACAAGATAATCGGTGCAGTGACTTCAATGTGAATTTAAAGAAAACCCCAAAACTCAGCAATTTTTCCTGATTTCGTTTTCGCATACTGATAATGAGAATGAATACCAATTCTGAATATTTTTGGCGGAAATTTGGAGTCTGCACCCAGTGACTCAGTGACAGCACTCAGATACCATCCAAAATAATCAATCACATGAATTTTCTGATACTTGGTTTCTTAATGAGACCAGGATTCGAAAAATTCTATTTGGCTCCCAACGTGGGGCCCTTTGGCTGAAATTCAAGCTACACACTCATATTAGCATCCCAAGTAATCGATCTCATAGGTTTTTCGATATCTTGCTTCATTAACAAGACTATAATTTGAAAAGTTCAATTTGGCGCCCAACGTGGGGCCTTCTGGCTAAAATTTAGGCTACACACTCGGTTTAGCATCCTAATTAATCAATCTTATAAGTTTTTTTTTATATCTTGCTTCATTAACAAGACTATAAGTTGAAAAGTTCAATTTGGCGCCCAACGTGGGGCCCTATTTGTGTCTCATCTAGAGATTTGAATATATGTATATATATTTTTTAAGGCAACTGTCTCTGCGGGAAGATTTTATATCGTGGAGTTTTCGTATCCGTTCAGAGTCAATCTTTCTCGTCGCTCTTCAGTAAAAGGGGTGGCAAGTTTTTACAGAGGGAGATTTCGGTAGAAAGATGTGAAGGCGGCTACAAATTGAAACTTGAATCCCGGATCTCGTTTGAAAAGTGATCGATCATTCTCGGCGAGAGCTTTAGAAACGAAGAAAGTTTGTTGTAAGAACCCTTGAAACGAGACTTAGCGCGAGATATAGTATCTACATGTGCCGAATAGCCGTAGGGTCTTATGTACATACGTACACGTCGTAGTGTGTAGTGTGTACGAAAAGTCACCCCCAGCCAAAGCCCGCGGAATCGTGCAAGTGCTCAATTCTCAAGCTGGCAGTTGACTTGCAGAAAAAAAACGTTATTTACCCTTAGCAAGGGGTTCGAGAGAAGAGGCGCTAGAGTCGGTCTGGGTCAAGGGGTTCGCCACCCTTGCAAATATTTGCCTCAAGATTGGAGAAAAAAAAAGAAAAACGGTTGAGAATTGCAACGAATAAATAAAATTCGATATATACGAAACGTGTCAAGAAAATAAACAGTTATCAAACAGATAAAAAAAAACGAAATCGATACCTACGTCAGCCAGGATATATTTTCAATAAAGGAAACTCTCCATGGGCGACTCGATGGAAGAAAAAAAAATGTAATAACCTGCCGCCTCCGTATTTCATCGTTTCGTTCTCTTTTTTACTTCTTCAGTTCCCTTTCTCCCAGCTTTTTGTCCCGCTGTAATACGTATACGTATCCCCTGCGTTCTTCTTCGTTCACATGAGACAAGAACAGGAAAGTAACATTAGGGGACAAAAATTCGTTCAATTGAACATTGGCAGTCCTTCCGTTTTAGCCTCGAGGGCTTTTGGCTAACAAGATCCTCCATTTCTTGTCGAACAATCAACAAGCGTCAACGAAACCGTTTTACTGACCATAGGGACGAGGTCTAACCCTCGTTCTCTTTGCCATCAAGGGCCTGATGTTTCTTGTCGACGTTCTGTGAGCCCCGGCTGCTGGATCTGTGCAGCCAACGTAGTTTCACATCAGTAACCAGGGTCACGTGTAACTCTAACTAGATCTAATTAGTAAATACCATGAGACTCGCATACAATAGGGAATTCGCCTTAACTAATCTCCTTGAAGGTCTGCATGGATACGATTTTACGTAATTGATCACACTATCGGTTATATGATGAACTATATAATTGGCCACATGATTTTTTATACGTTTGTACAAAATCACAAGGTAAATCATATGACGAATTGCAGTCATGAGATTATATACATGATTTATCACATCAACATTTTTAGTTGGGTAATTCTTTGTCACGTTGAGCAGCACCGTCGCTGTTTCAATCGCGGATATGATATGATAAAATAACGAGGTCAAATTTACTGCGGTACACCCGGTAACACTTTTAACTGCAGTTCTAATGCTGATGCTTTCATCTGTCACCTGGGAGTCATAACGTGATGAAATTAGCGCGAGTTAACCCACTGCTGATGGTGATATGATCTTTCCAAATGAATTTAGAACCCAGTTACGCTCAAATTAGGTGACTCGCAAAGATATAATATAATTCCATTGGTTCGGACGAAATTTGAAAAACCAAACGATTTCTAGTTCATGATTTTTTCTGCATCTATAAATGATTTATTTTAGTATCGTTAAACGACAAGAAAATATCCTCCTCTGATTTCAACGGATCTTGTTTTCCGATAGGTTTTTGAGTCACATTTCAAAATTCAAAATAATGGCCTCATTATAGCAGACGATGAAAAAACTGCACTGTCGCAATGGATTAAATATTAATTTCGATAATCCTTATGCATTGACGGTGAAAAAAAAATGAGTGTTGGAATCAATAAAAATTGTTAGAAAACTACGGAGATCATCGATTTTTATTTTTCAAGTAAATGAATTCAGAGCTTTTTTGAATACAATTTATCATCAATGATGTCCAGCGTGGTTTTATAAAGTTATATTTTTATGGATCAAAATCATTAGAAATCGTAGAGAATTTCATCATGAAGAATTATAAATTTCAACTTTCTTGAAGTCGACTTCAGAAGTTCTTCGCCGCTGTTTTTAACCACCGTTTTGATTATTGTACAAATTTTGTGCAAAATCTGTTATTATAATAGCCCAAAAACATTGGATTGCCAATTTTCGTGCAAACTGGAAGATTTTTTACCGATGGAAATACTGGCAAAATTAATATCGTGAAGACCGTCGATTGTTGAAAACTGCGACCCTTATTTCCCTATAAAACCATGGAATTTCCTCGTTTAGCAAACCGCGCTGGGAGCGTCTCCTTTTGTTTTCTTCCCGATCGAAAAGTTAGCGTTTTCTGGTTCAGTTGGCGCGTTTCCGCTCGCAAGTTTGAGATAAAAGCCCCGGTTTTATTGAAACTGCAAATTCCTTCCCATATTTATACCGCCCTCGTCCTCGTAGGTACGGTTCGCCACGATTTCAACCGAACCGAACCAAACCCTGGCACTACATTCGATATTTGTTTTCCTGTGACGGATGTGTTTCCCAAAAGTTTTGCATTTTGCTGAGTGCAAAAAATAGACAGCAAAATTTCGCGCGGCTAACGGACGTCGAAAGAAACGGACCGTCCCGCAAAAACCGTTTTCAATATCGCTCGAGCCCCCAGTTTCAGGTTTTGCCACAATTTCACGGATACATTATCTGCGAGCTGCTCCGATGTGCAAACCAGGAAAATTCACAAACCGGATGAGGTTTGCGAGCACGCGGTTACCCAAATTTTGATTTGTGGTGAAAAATATTCCCGATTGAGAACCGAGCCGTGAAATGTTCGCGTAAAATAATGCAAATGAAGTACTTGGTCTGAAGAAGAAGAAAAAAAATGGGATATCTGGCCAAGATCGATCGTAAGCTTCGTTTTATACCTATGCAAATTTTTCGAGTTCACCTTCACATTCACCTTCGCGTTCTTTATATACGTCAGTTACTTCGAGTTACGGTTGGGTTACCGGGTTCTTATTGAGGGTTTCCTAGAGGTCGGAAATCGCAAGCTTTTCGAGTAATCGCTACGGTTTTCTCGTTCCCTCGTCTAGTTTTATTGGCTCGTTTCGAAACGGAATTAAAATTGCAGCAACAATTTATATTCAGCTCACGCAACTGCCGTACCTGATGACCGATTCGATGGATTGATACCGCGCTGATCCGGCACGAAGGAATTTTCATTGAAAATTTATCGGAAATTACTTATCCCAAAAACCACTAGTTTTCATTTTTTATTTATTTTGTTTAATATTCATCCCGTTTTTTCATTCGATTCCAAACGTGGTGTCACGAGTCTAAATTCCAACCACGAAATCAAATGTCACGCGTGAACCTTATTGTTAGTCGAGGTTGTCTTTAGCCCGGCGTTATACCATCGCGCAGGGAAGCGGCAGGACTTGAATTAAATATTGGCAAAGCTTGCGTATCGTGGATTCGGAATAATCTTCGGCTGTTTAACACGGCATGTCTAAAACAGGGAGGGATTATCAATCCCACGGTCTGGTACCGCTGCCGGTTTGCATCCCTGATTTTCAGAGCCTCTGTTTCCGAATTAGGATTTTACATTTTTCCGTTTTGTTTCGCGTTTCGCGTTTCGAGCAATCTGAATATGTTTTTGTATTTGAAAAAAAGTAACGCCTGCGTGCGGGCTCGTTATCATCACGCGGCTTGTACCGTTCAATTAGGGGAGGGGATTTTTCACACGGATGAAACAAAAACAACGGAATGGCGGATGAACGGTGTTTTTTCATACTCTTTTTCATTGTTATGATTGCGGGGTTCTGTAAATACGTTTACTATGAATGTAGACGGTATAAAACAGTCGTTTGAGGCCGCATGGAAGAAAGAATAATTAATAACAGCAGATATGAAACAATATTTGTTCAACTTTGAATAAAACAGTTATTAGATTTATCAAAGATGTGAGATTCATTATAATTATCTAAGGATAACATTTTATCTGTAACTTTGGCGAATTTGAATTGTATAATGAACAGTTTTTTTCTCACGATCGAATTTAACAAAAACTTTTACCGCTTCGATACACGCGTATATCGGACCTCCAAAACTGTGATAGATGATCCGCTTATACAGGGTTAAGATATAGCTGTACTATAAATATCCGGGAGATAATTACGTGCCTCGGATTAAAATTATACTGTACAACGTTTTTGTCGAATAACGTATGATTAATGTTACCCAACAGATTTACATCGTGGTACAGAGACGACGGCAAGAAATGGGTCTTCTGGAGCCTCAGATGATCCCAGTTTATTCATAAACTAGAGACCGTATATCATTTTACCCCGTTCGAAAATAAAACAAAAATTAGGTAAAGGTCAGTGCGAAAGAGCTAATGCAAAAATACGTTGTTTCGTTACAGGACTTTCGTTGGGTGGTGGCCTGTTCGTCCTGGCGTCAGCGCTTTCCGATGCGTCTCTTGAACTTCCTCGAAAATATGTATTACCATCGACGACGAGTATGCAGTCCGAGGAAAGTGGACTTCCGCAGTACCAGTACGGCTGGTGTCTCCAGCTATCCGGTCTAGCGTTGATACTGGCCGAGGTGGCGGCTCTCCTTACCGTATCCGGTTACATGGCGCGGTTTCCCACCGTGGAGGACATGGTGAGAATTCTGTGTAACATCGAATCTGAGGATTCCCCGGAAGCTAGAATCTAAATACTTGAAGCGTTGTACTGGAAGCTGTGTAAACCGATATCCGGAGGGTTTCATGAATATCGATTATCATCGGAGGCAAATTCGCCGGTGGTACCGCGTACAGCGTAATACGTACCCGTTGATTTGATATCAAATTTTAATTGACCTCTCTATCTATCCGACTAATAACCGTACGGGATAGCAAAAGCCAGGAATTGTACGGGAGCGTGTTATCACAGGATAATTAAACGACGTTTTCATTCAGGTTAGGGTCATGGTACCCGGTGCTGAACGGAAACTCCGAGAACAGAGGGGTCTCAGCTCCGAATACCTCGTCAGAGCGCACCAGAAATCTCCAGGACCACAACAGAACCGGGGATTTCATCAGGCGACAAAAGGTGAGCGGCAACATGCTTCTGATGCCTGAAAAGTGGGAAAAAAGACAACTTAGCGCATGCGCAGATCGTAAATTATTCACTTTCCGTACTACACCGATGACAAGCGTCACGAGTGGCGAAAAACCGACTTCAAAACCAAACTACTCAACCGATGCTGATGAAATTCATATGGGACCAATCTGGAAGTATACCCTTTCGAATAAAAGAAAAATTTTCAAATCAGTTGATAAATGACGGAGTTCTGAGGTGACAAACATTAAAAAAAACATATAAAAAATACAACCGAATTGAGACCCTTCTCCTTTTTTGAAGTCGGTTAAAAATAGTAACCATCTTAATTCAGGGGGCATCCATAAAGGACGTGTGCCTTTTTTTTAGCAAATTTCTTAGCCCTCATGTCACAGTTTAGGTCACAATCATAGACCCCGCCTTGATTCTCTAAAACATGATATTTATAGAATAAAAAATGCAAGAAAACAATTGTGACGAAAAAAATCGCGCAAAAAAAATTGAGGCACCTTTTTTTTTTTATCAAATCTGTAAAAAAGGGGTTTTTAAGTGGACTTCACACCTGGCATGATTACCTCATCCCACCCTCCTGGTCATAAATATTCACATTTTATGACCCTCCCCCCCCTATAGGCGTGGACGTCCTTTATGGAGGCCCCCTTAGATACTTTACGCAAAAGGATGTTCCCTCGATTCTATACGTTCATGATCATTGCATTGGATCAAATTTCCTTTTTCCGGTGTATGGAATTTTTTTCGCGCATGCGCACTGTGAAATTGTACCAGAATTAAGATCGTCAATTCGGTTGCAGGCCCTCAGAGATTGCCGGAGGAGGGTACTTCCCTGCTCTGCAAACAGGCGCCGGACATTTGCTCCTCGAATCCCCAGGCGATAAGCTACGTCGATAAGACAGATCTCTCCAACATGTTACCGGCGTACCCGGACAGCAAGAACGTGGATCCGCGTTTCACTTTCGTCGATAAACCAGAGCAGAGTATAATCGATTCGCGTCTGAGCGGTTTCGCCGATAAAGAGAGCCTCATGGACTCCCGGATCCTGTCCGGCTCGAGGCAGAACATGATCGCGTTCACCGACGGCAAGGAGCACAACCTGGGATCCGAGCCGAGGTACACCGAGTTCTCCGGAAGGGCGGAACAGAGCATCGTCGATTCGAGGCTCAGCGGGTTCGTCGATAAAGAAGGCCTCCTGGACTCCCGGCTCGGCGGGTACAACGACAAGGGGGAATCCCTGCTCGACACTTCATTCGGCTTCGACACGCAGTACAACAGCTTGGCCGGTCAGACCGTGCCGATAACGCTGAAGCACCAGACGGTATCGGCTATCCAGTCGCAGTTCATCTACCAGAACTTCGGCACCATTCACTCCGGTATCCTCGGCGTCTCGGAACCGGGTACGAGCTCGTCGTCCAACTCGAGTCAGAGGAGCATGACGCTCCAGAACCCCAAGAGGAAGTCGCAGATCGCGCAGAACACCTTCAGCACTCTGGAGTGCGAGAAGCGGAAACGGGGGCCCGGAGTTACCGGCAAGGGCAGCTACTATGCCGGCAGCGCGGTATGACCACCACCGCCGCCTTCGACCCCCAGGTAACTCCGAGAGGACGAAACGCCGCTATAGTCCTGCCCCTGGTGCGACCCTAGGGCAGGGCTGAGGGACGTTTCGCCTCGGAAATTTGTCGTGGACTCCTCAACCTTCGGACCTCGAGGATATCCGGAACCCGTAGGGCGCAAGGGGAAGGGGAGGGGGAAGGGTAAGAGCCCGAGATCCTCGGACGCGATTGGTATAGAACTTGGTGTCGTGGTCGACAATCGCTATTGTGCTTGTCTCTGCACTTGTAAATCAGCTCGCGAATTTAAGAGAAAAATTTGAAATAATATGACGAACGATTGATTCGATTGTATTGTGTAAAATCCTAAGAAAGTTTCTTCGAAACGATGTGATAATTTAAGTATAACGAAACCCCGCAGATAAAAGGGAAGTAGAAAGTTTTCTTTTTATTAATTTCACGTTTTTTATAATCACAATACGCACGGTGTTAATCTGGGGAATTTATTCATTGTAAATAATTAACACTCAGAGTTGAGAGTCTTTCGTAATGTATAACTTAAAATAAATGATCTTATAAATGATCAAGGGCGAAGGACTCGAAAGCGTCTACCTTAGATATAGAAATAAATCGATTGAGATACCCGAAACACCCTATAGGCTTTTAAACAAAGTTGATAAAATGAAAAATGATAACCAAAAATTTTCGATTGTATAGATAACTAATTTGAAATAAACTCGAAGGTATGAAAAATATATAGGTAGTAATCTTGTAATTTAAGAGAATAATTGATTATCGATAATAAGTATATTAATATAACGATGTATAAAAATTTGTTTAAATATTTTCAAACAATTAGAAACGATAAGCGAAGTGTATAATCTCTGTTATTGAATAACGACGTATATAATATATAAGACGTAATATATCTATTTGTTCACTAACCGCATTAACATATCAAATTATTGGGTGCAATCTGAACGTCTTTTGTTTTGAATAATCGATTGAAGAGTCCGAAGAGGATCTAAGAAATACTTATTTAATTATCTTATCTCATTTCGTTTCATCTAAAGCAGCCTTACGCATTTTATCTCTCTTGATAACAGGGGCGATCGTCTTCAAGGACGAACTTTAGTATTCCACCCCAACGCTGCTGAAACGACATTTAAGAGTTTCAACCCGTTTCAAGGTAACAACGTTCTTAAGAAAAAACTCAGTTCTGGGTCAGGATGGAAACAAGTGCGAAGGCTGTTAACATATGTTACCACAATGTTCGTAGATGAATGTAATAAAATGTTTTTCATAACAAAAACTATCCACACCTTCATTTACACCCCATTCTTTCAACCGATTGGGAAAATCAATTGGAACAATCCAAGTTTTCCTATAGTACGAGAGCCAGTTACCAAAACTATGTATCATAGCAGAAAGGATGAAACCATATAGAATCGCTAGTTTAGATCAGCCTGAACCCGTCTAGCAAGTAGCCCAGCAAGCACACTTGCTACAATCACATCACTATGATATCACGCATTGATTTCACTGATACATCTTTATGTTCATGTAACTGTTATGCAACATTGGTGTATCGCTGTTCCTTTGATGTACCAGGGATGTGGCTGATCTGTAACCGTGCAATGTCGCAAAGAGAGCACGATGTTACGTAGTAATGATATCACCCCTGTTCTCTTCCCGTGCATAGACGAGCATGACATGCCTGTAACATACCACAGATGTTACAATGCGATGTCACCAGAAAGGCACAATTGGTATATGACTTCTACGTTACATCCTTACTATATCTGTGATGTATACAAAGTGCATGTAACTGTATCGTAACGTTAATGACAAAATTATATAATATTATACATTTAGTGTAACAATTGGTTATCTTTTGAACAAGTCAATAATTTATTCTGAACTAGAAATGTGAAAAACTTCATATAATCTTGGAGTCTAAATCGTAGAGAGAAAAATCATCAAATCCCACGAGCGTCAATCATTGTGGCGGAGGGCGGAGGGCGAAACATATTAATTGTCTTCCGAAAATGCCAGCATAATACCTGTATCAATTTAAATGGAATAATTGAATATCTACGATACCGACTTGCACGAGAACGTCAAGCGTGCGAGTCATCGCGGAAGAATTCTAACCTAAAAATGCTATCGATTGAGATCAACGACGCGAGGGAATCTTCGACGACCATCTTCGATTATTATTTTACCGTCTCTGTCCTACATATATCTACGAAAACCAAGCAGTGTTTAAATCAAAGTAAAGTTATTAATTAGTTCGAACTTAAAGTTATTTATTTATTAGAAAATCGTCCAGTTAGAGGAAAACTTGAAAAAATAGAAACTTGCAAAAAATCAAAGTAAAAACGCCTCAGAGATGAAATTTTTTAATGATGTGTTTGTTCGAATGATTAATATTTTTAACAACAATTGTGAATGAATGATTGATATTCTCGCGAACAATTTGTTCAAACATATTTGTATAAAAGAAACGGAAATTTTTAATTTGACTTATACGTTTTCACCATTTGAAAATATCACAAATTTTTTACAAATTCAATGAATACAATTCTGACCGAAGTAAATAATTTCTTCATTGAATAGGAGATCATCTATTAAATTCAATTTCTTACGGATGTTGATTTTGGTTACTGAATTTTATTTGATATGCTGATTTTCCTAGATTTAGATTTAATGAAATAAAATTTTATTCAACTGAAACTATAGGTAGGATTTTACAATTCCTACGTAACATCGTCCTCTCTTTGCGACATTGCACAGTTACAGATCAGCCACATCCCTGGCACAGTTACAGATCAGCCACATCAAAGAAACAGCGACACACCAGTGTTGCATAACAGTTACATAAACATAAAGATGTATCAGAGAAATCGATACGTGATATCATAGTGATGTAAATGTAGCAAATCTGTTACATAACACCAAGTTTTCGTAGTTCGGAGCACCGCCACATAGCTGCGTAGCATTCTCGAAAGTAAAATGTACCCAGTGTATAATAGATAGGTGACTGTCCGTCAGCTTCTTATGAGCTCGAAGTTGATCGTTATATCACATCGTGGGTTATAACTTATAC
>JAFFZH010015156.1:58797-114295 GCA_018420115.1 Euura saliciscinereae | reverse complement strand
TCAAATTTGTCACAGATATCAATCTAATCTGGATTTTTCTTTCCGAATCTACTAGGTTTCGAACAAAAGATCCACAATAAACGATTATCTTCATGGAATATTGATTATTGTATTCTCAAGTTCGTTGAACTATACCACATCAAATGTCAATGATAATGAACACTGCGGAGTCGTAATAATGAAAGCCCGCAAAAATAAACATTATAACATTTTTGTCAGATGTATTACAAGCGTCAATCCTGATTTTCTATTTTGCAAATATATGGTGTATCATGGCGAAACATTTATCGAGATTGACACTGCAGGGTATAATTACTATTTTCGAGTTTTGAAGAAGATTTTAGAAGATTCAAGAAGATTTATGGACATTAGAAGATTCTTATGATTCTTCAGGAGTGCGTTTTATTTGCCACGTCTAGCAGCTTTCAGAAGATGAAGCTACCAGCAAAAATGCACTCAACCCCTTTCAACAGTTTTCTTCCCATTCTAGTTGCTTGAAAGCAACTTGCTGAAAGACTTTCGGCTCCATATATGTATTTCGGTAGCAAGAGCTGTCACACAAAATTTTCGGGAGAAATGTTTGCTTCTGGAAGTTGCTGGAAGCGGCAGACAAAATGCAGGCTATCACAGGTAGGGTAGTACCTATGTATTGGCGATTCAATATATTATTTTTTCCCTCCTAAACCTCATGTTGGATGGATAGAATTAGAGCCTGAAAGAAACTAGCCAGAAGAAACGTAGAAAGACTGACGCACGAAAAACTCACATAGCCAAACGTTTCCCCTGGGTGCCATGTGCATGAGGTTAAGATGAAGGTTAAAATCTAGTCCCTCAAGGTCTTGTCTCAGATGGGTACTGTCCATATCCAAAGCTCTTTCAGGAAGTAGAAAAAGGTGATCGCTTCCATCAGCGGGTCCCAAAGTTCGAGGATTCTGATCAGACTGTGAACCTGCAGGAATTATTGTCCCACTGCCCATTCCAAGTCCCTGATTGCAAGAATTGCACGTTGAAGAGGCCGTGACGGTCAACATCATCACGTTGTGGGATAACTTTTATTTAATATTTCTGTTTTTCTTTGGGGGGCTTATCAATTTCAAACTGCGATGGTTGTAATTATGTTTTCACTGCTGTTTATCATTTGTCATGGTAACGGTCTTGTGTCATTCTCTTCGTTCATCTCACGTATCGAGTGTAGAATTCGAATCTCTGGTGTCTGGTTTGGTCTGAGTTGAGTCATAGGAATCAGACAGACTGTCGCCACATCTCGAACTCGAACTTGCGGAACGATGTGACTATACCTATAACTTTATAGGTTTTGAGGAATCGATCCCAGCATTCCGTCACGGAACTTCCTTTTCTTATTTTCCCTATTCTCTGTACTGGTAGTCAACATGTACGATATATGTATATAGTAGGCAGTATACAGATGATGAAGAAAGGTTTTTTATGTTTCAATTATCTTTTCTCTCTCTTTTTTTAATGTGACTTACTCGTAAGAGGAAATCTGCAGATCTTCACGTCTCTCTCTTTTTATTCTGAGCATTATAGAGCATTCGTGATCGAGATGTTATCGTTGTCAAATCATGATCTCCAAAAAAACAATTTCTGTATTTCTGTTTCCGTTGTTATTTTTTGACACAATTTTTCTTGATGTCGCAACAATTCGAATCACAAAATATTGGTTCTCCTCGGTTTTTTTTCCTCAATTTCTCAAAATCTCAGCGAGGTCTGATACAGTACTCTTTTCAATCGGTCAAAACTACAGATATGAGTGCCTATCCTGCATAGTGTTCTCAAATTCCATTTTTTATTCATTTATTACAATCAGAATGATAAAAAGGAAAAGTTGAAGGATAGAGATCTTATCGCGTAAATGAGATCAAGCCAATTGGCGGAATTTTGCGTTTCGGATCGATATAATCTATTTTCATGTATCAAGTGGATGTAACAGTGATGAAGAAAAGTCGACTAACTACGTGACTTCAACTAATGATAGCTGTCGATAAGAAAATAAATAAGCTGTTAAAAGATTACACGAGAGTGAAAGAGTGTGTCCAGCGGTATCCACAGCACGAGGCACTAGCTGTGACTTATTGAGTGTGAAATGTATAACCTCAACAGAAAAGAATAAGTTTAGTATCAAATGCGTGTGTTCTGCTGCTGCAGAAAAAGATTTTATTCTCCGAATTTTACACCGTAGTTCAGAAGATTGATTCTTTTATATATTCGCTCTCACATGGATGAAGAAACCGGGCCGTGACAGTTCGGTTAGGTTAATTATCGCAGTTTCTGAACCGCATCTACACCACGAAATTTTCTCTAAATGAAAAAAACAAAACAGACGAACTACGTAGCTGGTTATACTTCATTTCGGTTTGAGTCATTTTATTCAACCAGTAACACTCATGATCGAGTAAGACACCACGATTTTATCACAATTATCAATGTTTCCAGTACTGTGCAGAGATTTTTCCCAATTCTATGTTACTGTAAGTGTTTGCAATTAGTTGCTTGCCAAATTGTCAACATTCACATAAACTTCTTCTTCTTGTGATTGCCTTCAATTGCATTCAATTTGAATCAGTAATTTTTATTCATCAGTATTGAAACAATGATGTATTCAACACAAGATTTTACTGAGTATGTTCTTCCAAATTTTGGATCATTCTGTAAAATATAATAGAGCAGCTGAAACACAAGGTCTTATATTAGTTCATAACAGAATCAAGAACACTTGAACAACTCTGGGCACACGCGATTTCAGTTAATAACGACACGTTTTGCAATGTCAGTCTCAATCGCTTATAATTGTACGTTAAATAAATAATTCCGACGATGATGTACTCCAGTAAACGTTGTTGTCGTCAAGTTTCAAATTCTCAAACGTTTCTCATATCTCTTGTATATCTTCTAAAACCACAGAACACGAAAATACGGACACAAAACAGACATCAGAGACACTTTGTGTCAGCAGAGTTTTGACAGCTGTACTGCAGTTACACAGAAAAAAAAACTCATACAATCGTCACTCTATAACCACGTCGCATAGTCGCGATAGTCGCGGTAGAGGAACGCGATGTGACCTCTGCGGCGTACAGCGGCCGACTGAAACTGAGGCACTGAGGAGACCACACACCAGCGTACCAAGTAGAACTGAGTAAGGTTTAACGTTCGTTTCACTCACGTTCACTACTACAGCACCTGCTGATCGTGTAGAGACATACACAGGGAGTCTAAGCTTCGGGCTGCTGGAAGTCAACGCTATGTAGCTTACTGCAGGCTATACAGCTAAAGGACACTATACACACTGTTCGGATGTGCACTGATTGTGCAGTTCGATGATGATGGTTTACCGTGTGCACTCGACAGAGACTTGAGACTAGAGACTGCGTGTTCTTCGAATCTGAAGCGTGATTGAATTCGGAGTGGGGTAGGGATGGTATGGATTATGATGAAGCGGGAAAGTGCTCTTGTAGTCAGTGTCTTGAAGGTATATGTACCTGGGGTACATACCTCGTAGTCGGTATTATTGCGTTTGTTGCTTTCTCTACATTATAGAGAGAACCTGGGACCAGTCAGTCAGTAAGCACGGTTTTTTTAAAACCTGGATTCCAGATTCTAGATTCTAGCGTCTAGCGACTGTAGATTTTAGACTCTTCTCATTCTGTTTACTAGATTTGGTAAACCTTATTCCACGATTCTTGATTCTGATTTGGAATGCTAGATTCTGGATTCTATAGGGGCTCGATTGTACAGATTCTGTATCATACATACCGCAGAGTCTGAAATATAGAGTTTTCTAAAATTTTGTTCATTTTCGTTATTGGTCGATAAGTTGTGCATCTAAAATCAACAATGAGAAAGTTGTTATTTTCACAAAGGGCCTGCAGTAGGATGATGGAAGTGGCGATTGAATATATTATTAAATCCTATACTATCCTGGCTTACGAGTTGTAATAATAATTTGGAATCCAATTTTAATTACACATTTTGGAACTTGGCCAAAAGCGTAGAGGTATTAACTTTGATTCTAACATTAAGACGCAAAATAATCATTGTCATCATCTATATTTATAGAACTGTGATTAGGGCAGACAGACGGTGCAGTGGCCAATGGACACGACCGATGCTGCCACTACGTTTTCAGCTCAAAATAACCCTAATACACAAGTTATGACGTAAACGGTTAAAAATGTTCCAGTGTCAATAGAAGTCAACAACATTCAGTAATAAATTTAACGGTAGATCATTTTTAACGAAAAGGAATAACACTCTTCGATGTTATTTATCGATTTTTTACACGCAAAAAAGTTGAAACACTTCAGTCGAATTTTATCAGTATCACATTGACCGCAGAAAAGTTTTCGTATGAAGACGAATTCATCATCGTTCATGAATTAATGTTCTTTCATTGGTCTCCGTCATCACGGCTCATCACATTCTGATTTAGTATATGATGGAATTTCCAGGCCGTAAAACGATTCTAGTATGACTGAACCTATAGTTTCGTACTCAGGAATACAGCTTTGAAATGCCAAAAGTTGAACGTAGCCACAGTGTACGGTACAAAAGTATATAAAGGCAGCGTAAATGGGAACTAAAACTGAAACACAGTTATAAGAATGAGTTTCGTATATCCTGCAGCATTATGTACACCACATTTCTCTGTAAAGTGCCCACTGTGTAATATACATGATTGATTCATAGAATCATGGAATCATGGACTGTTTATAGTCTATAATACGTTGACTGTAGCTGACATAATGACGCAGACATGATCACGCGCCAGTCGTAACTTCCATTTTTCACTCACATCAATCTAACAAATTCGTACGTATATTATGCGAATTTTACAAGTGGATTGTAGAACAATCATAAAATTGACCAAAAACAAAAATTGACTTTCCGATGAAAAATGTTTTCTGTAGGTAGTCTGCAGCATTCCATCGCATGAGACTTATAAATTGACAAGTCCTACTTTCATCAAGTTTCATTAGAGAGAGATTAGTAGCTTTTTGGGATAGTTGTTTTTTAATACCCATACCCCCTTTTCATTAGCCAAAATCTATACAACCTGTCGCGTTCTCTTCATCTACCTTCATTTGGAGACCTTGGTTTTTGAAGTATGGTACAACTTAGTAGCCATTCACAGATCAATCAATCAATCATCTATCTATCAATCAAAATTTGAAAAACGAAAAGATATTTGCGTTCGTTTGACCAAAGTCAGCAGCATGGAGGATACAGGCAAGTACCTAATTATGAGCTCAAGTTATTTGAGGGGGTTGTTGTGAAATGGGTGCAAAAAAAATCATGCATTAGTTCTACATTTGAGATTATAGATTATAAAAGATTGTTTCGAATCATGATGCTGAATTCTGGATCCTATAAGATTCCAGAGATTAAAATATCCTAGATTCGAAAATTTCAATCCTAGTACCCTGGACTTGTCTCCGTATGTGATTTGGATTCCCTATGGGTCTCACCCACAGAAATTCCCGATATTTTTACTCAATTCATGAATACTGATTGACGAGCTGACAAGTTAATAGTAAATAATGAGGATTTCTAGAAATATAGTGTTCTAGATGCATATATAGGACACGATGGTCATCGCAGGTTGCCGGGACGACGAGACGGAATGAGCGCCGGCTACCGGGCGCCGCGTTGACGCAGTAAGTAAAGGGTCGATAGGAGAACGACGTCGACGTCTGGCATCGTCGACGGCGATTTCGACGATGCTATCTAATATGATAAAGGCGCCACTAGGTACTCTGCACAACCAGGCAGAATTGATATCGGGAGGACTACATAATAAATACAGGTATACATATATATCCCGTGAGATGACCCGATTCACCCCTTGCAGCTTGTGGTGAACTTTACTAAGATATGAGTCGTGACCAAAAAAAAAAATGACTCAGACCATAAAAGATAGTAGAATGACAGGAATTTTGGTGTCTGAATTACAGCAAAAGGATCAACTTCGATCACTGATCTAAGTTACAAAATAAATTCTCTGGCTTTCCTATCACTCTCAGATTTTTTATCGAAAAAAGGGATAAATCGAATCCATCGCTACGTGTAACTGTTCACAAGAAGCCCGTGCAACAAAAATGGTTTCCTAATTCTTGAAGATTTTGTACAGTCCAACTTCTCTATAGGGCCGCCTAGGCCCCCAAAGGGAAGAGTTTTTCCAGGAACTGAGGTACCCCCACTTTGCCATCTTCGCTAGTCGCACGAATCGTCTTTCGTCTCTTTCTCGATCTCAGGTTACAAGGTAGAGTGGGGGAACGCTGCGAGCGAGAAATAGGGGGAATCGGCTCTATTGGGAGGGGGCTTATAGAGAGGTCGGACTGTAATCTCGAGTGACCTACGTTTTGGACTCATTGGGAAGAAGTGCACGATATAAAAGGACAACTCGCACGTCTAATACACGACCCTAAGAGATTATTAATCGTGCACGTGATATTGATAGCAGCTTACAGGCACCTAATACCCGTATCCGATATAATACACGAGCGAAGGAATGATGGGAAAAAGGAAGAAATAGAGAAACAACCCAGATATTATAATCTGTTAAGTACCTCAAGTTACGGTAAGTATTCGTACATATACCTATACTTACGGAATATTATGCTGTAAAGTAGTTCGCTAGAGTATAAGATTCATAGCCCCGTTATTGAAAATAGGTATAATACGCGTAACTTGCATAATAGACAGGAACATGCCTATGGAAGCACGGTTCGAGTATCAGAGTAACTACAAATACTCAAAAAACACGCAGCAGAAAAAGCATTCCCTGATTTCCGTGACCTAGAACACCAGCTTCTCCCGGATCTTTTGGAAATTCAACTATAGCTGTATGATTGAGAATCAAGATCGTAGAGTTTTCACTCCGGAAACTGAGGCTGTAAGTTACGCTTTTCTTATTCTCTTCAATTTTCATTTGCATATACATACATACTGGTTCAAGTATTGGCAGAAGTTTGATAGTATAATGTCACGGAACGGGTGTTTACCGGGTCACGAAACCTCTAACTCGTGGCCTGTTAAAAAAAAAAATTCTTTTCATTCCACATGATCGATCATCATCGACTTTCAATCTATGCATTCAAATCACAGTATAATTTATTTAGGTCACTCAGAGTATCTGCAGTACCGACTGACCCGGCAATAGTCGAGTCGATATAATAGCCCGACGAACGAAGTGTTCACCAATCGTTCGTCTCGCGCCGCCACAAACAGAGCTTGAAATTTGTATTTTTGTGATTATCACTAGTTTCACATTTCTCTGTTTGCTTACGGTGAGAAGCAAACGAGAGAGGACGAATGTATTTCATGCCGAATATTTTTCTACTATTATATTAATTCATAATTGACTCCATTCAAGAATAAGATGTACTCTCTAAATATTTCGGAGTGAAAATTCATTCCTGCGATACTGAAAACTGCGCAAGTCCAATAGAGTGATTATTCACTCCAATCGAGTGAAATGTCAATCTTATTTCGAGTAATTTGTTCACTCAAATCGCTTGGAGTGAAAAAGTCACTCATTCATTAGAGTTGCGCTGTTTTCACTCCGAAAGGTTTAGAGAGTATACAAACTTGAAGGTTTAGGAAAATTTTCTTTTTTTCATATTGTGCGGTGAATATATCGAACGGGCGAAGCATTTCTTCTTTTGAAATTTGTGTACCTATCTCTACTTATGTGGCGACATATTTTTTGCTACGCACTCACTGTAATTTTTCGTGAAAATTTGATGTCTATAAGGTGATGTCCACAGGGAGTAAAACTGCAGGATCTAATAAATATACTTTATGCTCTCTTTCTCTCTCTATACACGTGTACGAATTCTCTGAAGTTTCGCTGACGTGAGGGCGCGGCACGGCAAGGTGCGATATAGTTGAATGTAATCCACGAAGAGAGTGAGAGAGTGAGAGAATGAGAGTTGTAATTTTAGCGGTAGAAATTCCGCAGGCGATTAAAGATCCTAGCCCCCAATCCTATTTTCGCATCTCTAGTATACCTACATGAGTATCTATAGATATATGTTATACGTAACACGTGTTATATGTACGTACATACACTTGTACAGTATACGGTACAGTACAGTACAGCATACAAAGTTTCCAGAAATTTCTAGTATATACAGAGCGAATTCCTCACGACTACATAGACACCCCAGATTTAGTACGCTTGCGTGATTCACTGTATCGTCAAGTTGTTACAGATTTCTGGAAAACAATCGACAGTTCTGAATTGCGCAGGCGCACTAAATTTCGAATGTCCAAGTGTTAGGAATTCGCAGTGTACGGGTCATACCTACATAGTGACAGTCTTGATGAACATTCGTTTCTTTCTTTTGTAGACATAGAACATTTTTTACGTTGCTGCTACATACATGACAGTGCAAAGTGTTTTGGTCGTCTATCTATACAAAAATCACAAGACAACGGAACTTTCTCTTCCTTTTCGCATTCCTTGCAGTTTCCCTTCTCAACATCTTTTCATTCCTCTCTTCACAAATTCAATTGCACCTGCAATATTGGAATTTATGAGGCGAACTACTGCGTATAATTTGTTTCATCCTTCCAAAACCTTCGCACTTCACTGTTTTTTCGATTTGTTCAATATAGCGTTATTTTTTTTTTCATTATTCAGAAATGATTTTGTTGTATTTTGATGTATGAAATGAAAAAATCCAGACGGCTGAACAAAACAAGTAAAATTGAAAGAAAAGAGGACAGAGATGGAAAAATAGGCAAATAGCAAACCGCACCTGGTAAGGTTATAGAAGATGGTCAGATACGACATACGTTATACACGTATGTGTATTCCTGGCACGCGCATGGCATGCACGCACGCACGTTTCTCTTTAGACTTTGGAATTTCGCGGGACACGCGACTTTGGACAAGGTCATATCTTAAATTAGGTATAATTAGGTACACCTTACGTTACTTTTTGCTTTCCCCAAACAAACACGTTCTTCACATACATTTATATGCCCTACCACCTTTTCATTTTCGATCAATCATTTCAATTAAACTGTTGTGAGAACTCAAACGAAGCGACATTAACGAAAACTACTCTGCAGTCTCTCTAATGTTTCTCTAAAGGTGCACATAACTTTCGTTCCAATTAGCTGTCGAGTGTGCCACCTCACTAGCAATATTGCGATCAGTAAGAGTATGGTCTAGAAGTGGCAGTATCTACCAGTAGCATTACCATTCGCATTAGCATCAAGAGTAACATTACCAGACACCAAGATATAAAGGAAGTAACACGGTGTGGATGGGTGGCTTGCGTCACCACTAACCATATACACAATTAATACTGACTCACAAGTCGCAAGTGGACTTACATTTAAATGCCTACTTGTAAATGCGATTAAGTACCGGCAATTTGCACTGACGTTTATACCATAAGGCTTCCGCCACATAGTAGGTATACACAAATAATGTCTCTCTGCAATATCCTAATCCTTTACTCACAGTCGGTCATCTATTTACTAATCCCCGAATCCATTTCTCTCTTTCTCTCCTTTTCTCTGTTCGCCATCAAATTTATGGGAAAATTGATTCAATCTCGCATAGAATTATGAGATTAGACAAAATAACAAACCGAAGCTGAATCAGATCCCCACCATCTTTATCCTTTTAGTCTACACGTTTCATGAAAAATCTATTGTTTAAGGTGGATCCCTCATGAACCAAAAAACCGTAACTTAAAGTAGTGAGCAAGTACGAAACAATTAGGCTCTCAGTTTTGCAAACTGATATTACGCTCGCACTCTCGATAAAACTCAACCATGGTCAAGTATTCCCTCATTTCAAGTTAAATTTGCAAAATTTAACGACCAGCGCCCACCGCAGCATGGCGCTATTAGTTATTTATCAGTCTACAGTAGCTTTACGTAAAGTGCGAGTGTGCATATAGCTATGAGAAGTCACACGAGCTACAAATTGTCATAATGCCTTGGGAAAACAAACATACCGGTACATCCAGCATGAGATAAGAAATACTGATTTGAAATATTTCTTCAAGAGAAGATACAACATAATTCAAATGAATACACGAAAATTGTCGCCGCGAGTAGATAGAAACTGCAGATTCAAAGAGGCATTAACCCTAAGCACTTATTAAGAGTGTGTCACAATAAGAAGATAAAAAGCTGTGATAGTGTGATGGCGAAGTTACATGGTGTGAGAATAAGATAAAGAGAATACATTAGCAGCGATGCAGCAGCAGCACTCAAGCCTCAAGCTTTGAGCTCAAGCCCTTCTTGAGTATTTACGTTTGAGTCTTTCAGTTTCTTGAAAGCAAGCGAATTTCGAGAATTACCAACCTCTTATATCAGTTCTAACGATGGTAGTAACCGGCCAATCCGATGAATCTAATCTCTTACAACACCACATTATACCGTTACTCGAATATCATACGTCAAAAACGCCGAGACTAGCTTCAATAATGCTGACAACTATCACCAAATTTTGCACAGTTTCTGCAGTGGGGGAGGATAAAGTGACTATGAATACTGAAAACTGCTGTAGATCTGACCAATTTAATCAATTTCGTATATATCGGAAACTAGGCTACAGTCTCTGTTCGCTTGAACATTTCAATGTGATGTCGGAGATCGATTAGTCAGGGTAGGTCAAATAATTCAGGGCGAATTAATGTAGACGGATAAGAAATGAAGAGAATTTTACTTGAATCGGACTATGATACAACCCCGACCAAAAAGAAAAAAACAAGATGTAGGATCAGCGACCGGACAAGGAGTGCCGTCGTCCTGGCATAGAGGACGAACGTATGAAATCGAGGAGGGATGTGAGGGTGAAAAGTTGGATGGCTAAAGCGTCTAGCTGAGGGCGCAGCGGTAGTTGCCCTCGCAACGAGGAGTAAAGATGGCGGTCTTTCCAAAATGGCGTGAGTAGTAGTGATCGATAAAATCACCCAACCACCCCATCGCGCTACCAGGGGCAACTATTTAATACAACATACTATTTATGCGCTATATACTCGATTGAAGAAATCGCATAACTCACATTGAAAATAAATGGAGGACCAAAGAGGGATCAGAAAAGAATTTCTATAGCAATATCAGTCGTTCTGAAATGCTTCTAAAACCTTTCCAAAAGGAGCAGCGCGTCCCTTTGATGATAAATACGACGGACAATTTTAGGCATCTCATGGCTGGGTTCGAAAATTCGCATATGAAGCAGAAAGCAAGAGTACACGATGGTGTGCCCACACGCGGAGCCAAGTCTTTTCCCTGTACTGCAGTAGCTGCTACTGGTACCGTGTGTGAAGAGGAAACAGCGGTTTTCTAAACATAGACTCACATCTAGAGTGTGAGAAAAAGGGAGACACGCAGGGAGAGAAAGAGAATACTGCGTTTAGATGAAGAAGAAATTAAATGGAATCAAATGAAAGTGGAAAGACGAGAAACCCGGATAATGAAAGGAAAATCGCAAAAACTGCATCGCGCCAATCGCATTAATGATCGGGAAAGTTCAACCGCCTGAGGTCAAAAACTATTTTTATAATCGACTTGCGCTCCTAGACTCCCTTCAATCCCTGGTTCTATAACGCTCTGTATAATAACGCCACACACCTTTCACCAGACACAGCCCTAGACTAGAGCCCACCTAGACCTAGGAGTGATTTTAATCCGAGATAATTTTTGCCTCAAGGCCAAGGTCACACGGCCATAAAACCTTCCAACCGGAACAAACTATATGCGAGATCGAGGTCTAGTTATAGTGAGATTACGTTGATATTCAGTTTTATCAATAGTTCAATCGATTAAGAACTTGAAAAAGCTTTCATAACAATTAGCTAAAACTCTTGAAGAAAAATGGGATCTCAATAAAAGGATCATCACAGAGATCGAACAGGGATGGTCGTCACAGAAATGTCTGATGAAAGGTGAAATAAGTTGTTCATGATCATTTCCACCAGGGTTTTCAAGATCGACAAGTTTTCCAGATGCGGTCAGTAACCCTGAATGACAGATACTAGAAATAGCTTTTACTTTCACGGTGACGATGATGGTGATCAGATCCTGTTTGTTCATAATTATTAAGCACTTGAGTATATAGATAAGGCAACGTGGTTGTCAGTCGGAGAAAGGATGTAATTAATGCACATGCTTTCACGAGTGTTCAGAGAGCATGCATGATATTTACAAAATATCAGCAATTAAATTTACGATAAAATTAATTATCTTACCCCTGTTTCTCTTTACCCATAGATAATCACCATGGTCGTGAATTTGATTAATTGTAAGGAGGGACTAGACAAGTGAGTCGAGTAAGTATCACAAATCATCACGCAATGTGTAAACTCGAGGATTTCGCGAAAACCCGTGGACCGTCTTCTCTGAATCCAATTAACAATTCCTTCTCTTAGCTTAATAATGCCACCAGACTCGTGCGCTTACATCCTCCTACTATTTCCAAGTAGGTACATACACTTGCTGCAAACAGAAAAATCTCTTACCAAGTAAACCGATTTACTTGACTGAATTTACCGAGGAATTTACTCAACGTTAGAAAAGTTTATTTCATAATATATTTGAAACAAAGAAATCTATTTGATCTCGATACACGATTGCGTAATAATAGACGAGCGATTAATCCATGTGGATCAAACGGAGTGATATAGACAAAGTTTCCTGTCGTTTGAAGTTTGATGCTAACCTTCACGGGCAATTATAAACTAATCTCTTCCATTTTCATTCCTTCTTTCTTACTTTCTAGAAGAATTATGATTGCTGTAAGCAGACGACTCGCAAGGTAGCCGAATGAGAAAAAGTCGTATACAGGTAGTCGGTTATAGTATGACGATGAATTGATTTTCTCGGGCCTTTCTCTGATACCACATGACCGTGTAGGACACGAGAGCCACAAGGGACGAGGGTGAAACCTTAGACCAGCTGCTACCTAATAGATACTAGCTGGACAAATTTTTCTACACTGACCGTCATGGGTCATCACATTCTGTTAGAAAATTATACACTTACGCAAAACAAAAATGATCCCAAATCTTCCATCCGTGAATATTTACACCGATTTCAGCCTCACGTAAGTTGTTCCCATAATTTTTGTGAAACCATAAGATTTTCAATCTTCTCGTTTCGCTGATGAGAATAACATAGCGAAATGTTAGTTGGACAAAAATATGTTCATCTAAATATTTAACCTGACTTTCGACTCCAATCGATACTTCATTTCATATTTCATTATTGTTGTTCTTCTATCTTTTATCTTTTCAAGGGAAGCCTGAAGCTCAATCGATAACGTAACAAGTAAGTCGTATAAGTGGACAAGGCATCAGTCTATTAAATACCTCTGATTTCTCATGTTAAAGCAGAAGTGGTATTACAAGCAAGTTATAGTTGTAGCTGTTTCACACACTATAGGCTAGACTATATGCATCAGCTCCGTATATTTTACAAAGTATGTAATTATCCTACATAGAAAAAACATTACATGACATTATTTCTTCATTCCAAAAATTCCTTGGATTCCATAGAGAGATCGCGCGTAAAATTGACGACAACGCCAAATCAGCGACTACTGTGGTATAGTTATACATACACAATACACGCTCTCTATGTGTGCAGAGAATTCGGTTATACTCAAACCTAAAAGATCGAAATTCAATTAGTTTTACGGAGTTTTCAGTTCAGTTGACAGCATCGTAATGTCGTATGAAATAATAGTTCGATTTTTAGTCTAAATCTATATTCTATATAGGTAGTAGATATCCATATAAAATTGATAAAGCTGCGCACGTTAGTATCAAACGTAGAGACAGATGATGATGACAATGATCTTGTTTATACAGCGTTCACAATTATGACAACGATGATTAATAAGAAAATCCGTTCAACGGAAGAACGTTGATTGTTTTAAATTACTCCCTGAGTTGATCGTAGCTATATTAACGGTATAATTAATGAAGTAATTGCACTAATTGCAGTGAATGAACTTTGGCAATAATAAGTAGGTGCACATAAAATAAGTTAATTAGCAGTAAACTGTTCATCAACGATTGTCAATGCAGCTCCCAATCGAAAATTGAAGACTTTTTAATTAGGGTACAAAATTTAACCGACCAAAACTTAATTACATTGAAAAAATATTCAACCCCGCAACCGCATACATGGGTAATTTGCTTTTCCACCATACCGGTGTACCATAATTCGGTACCATGCACAGACAATTCAGCGTTAGAAGGTAAGTACAGATGAAGAAAACCACTGTTTCAACAATTCAAAATTCTCAACTCGTTTTTAGCCAGTTATCAGAACTTCATAATAGGATTACACACCACAGGATGTCCAACAATTGACTACGTTTTAGAATTGCCTGGTAGTTTCAGCTTTGCCATAAAAATTTGTTCTTTTTTTAAGCACCGCCTGTGTCTATAACACTACTCTGGTACATAGTATAATATAACTTACGTATTCAACCATCAAAACGATCTGTAGGAATATTTAAAAATGGATAAAACGTTGACCGTGTCGTCAAATCCTCAACTTTCTCGCAGAGAGTTGAAACTTATGTCTGCCAAATTAGTATATTATGTGGCATGCCCGTAAAGTAACTGTTTTCGGGCGCGGTTATGGTTTTAGTACTCTCCGTTGGCTTTACCTCAGGCTCGCCAGGTAAAACCAACGGCTCGTACGAAAAACATAACCTCGCCGAACAGTTACTTTACGGGCGCGCCCCATACGATATTTTTCCGGCAAAGGCATGGGGAGTCACTTTGACGCCAGTTGGGGTCCACACTTCGACCTCCGCATCACAACTGCCGTTTGATACTTTTGTGTGGCAGCTCTTGGATGCGCAGTTCGTACCACGCAACAAAAGTCAGGAACTGCGCATGACAACTACTCGATAAAAATTGTTTATGGCTAGCCATATAAAGTGCCACTGTATGGACCGAAAACAGCCGTGAAGCAGTGGATTTTTGCGGCCTGTTTTAGATCCATAGAGCGGTGATCCATACAGCTGACTGAAGGACTGCCTTGAAAAAACTTTTCACGGCAATTTACTATTTTGCATTGCAATTGTCATTCGCAGCCCGTACAGATTGGTGAAAATATTGAATCGGGCGCGCGCTTAAAGTAACTGTTGTATAGGACTACAATCAACATACCCAAAAACAGTAACTTGATACGTCTGCCACATAAATATACATATCATATATATTTTTTCGATCTTGTCAATTTCAACTACTCTAATGCACAAATATAACAATACATCCGTTCTCTTTGTTTTGTTTTTCTTCAATTTTGCATTGTCCTTAAAATACCCAATGGTTATAGTCTCAGACAGTCGATTTTAGTAAGTATGAGAAGTTTGAATTACACCTTATTTCGCATTTAAATCATTGTCTGCACATAGACAGGTTCGTGGCAACAGAGAAAAGAAAAATACACCGAAATAACAGTTTTACAAGAAAATACTTACAAGAACGATATATCACCGCGCACGTCATTTTGGCGTCTGTATACAATTGCAATTAGATTCACACGTATACATACACAATTTACGTTAATACCGGTGGGTTTTATTCATGCTTACGTAAATGCGATAGCTCTAATAGTGTATAGAGTTAGGAGTCGAGTATTCACATATTACGAGGTATCTACGTATGCATCTACAGGGTTATCTGAAAAAACTAGCCTCATCAAAAACGCGAATGATATCAGACTGCATGAGCCGAGCATGAGCCGATCCTGAATTATTTTTCTACCCTCATTTCAGCTGTTCATTACTCACTCTGTTTCTAAGATACGTCAGCGCAGTTGAAATATGTACTGCACTTTTAGAAAGGTCACTGCAAACCACAAAAAGTGATATCAATGATTGTGAATCACTTTTTACATAAACTTTTTTGGATTGATGGTCATCCGTGTTGTTTTTAACTTCATCCTTACGATAGCTCGAGGATATTGAACCGTTTAGATCGTAACTCGTAATTCATTTGACAAACATTTTTTCGAACCACAATAATAAGACGATAAAATCGAGTTCCTGTGATCATCGATATTACTTCTTTTTGTCCGGCAGCTATTTAAAAAAAAAACTACGGTTTTTCAATTGCTTAGATCTCAGCATCGGAGTGAATTTGTGTTCTATTTTTCATTTTCGAATGCTCAATAAAGATTCTCATTCTCATCCTTTTAAGCGAAATGAAACTCTTCAGGATCTATATACAAACGCGGTCTAGTTTGATTCTTGTTTTTAAATGGATCGGTTCTTGTGACACCCTGTAGGTGCGTGACTGACTGACTGTTGCAAAGCTTCCACAGCGTAGATCCGCCTGAAGTGCCTTACATAACTCACGATATTGTAAACTACATACCTAGTGTCACAAGTGTTTTCTGAATGTTGTATTGTGTATCAGTATCCTTATATAGTCCCCACGCCCATTCCTCCTCTACAACCGATAAGAATTAAAATTTGTGTCCGAGATGAGAATAAAAGTCCGACATGTTATCTAATCTTTACCTGTGAGGATAAACAGTCTCACATTATCACTGGCTATATAATTTATCAGTCTCGTATACTCGCGTACATGAAAATCAATATCGTTTATAATACATTATGTCTCTGATTGGTAGTTATTGAAAAATTTTATTACTTTTTCAACGAAGTACCTAGTTCCTGTGCAACGCTCTAATTTAGCGTTTCCAATACCTATACTATATATATTCTCTAATCTTGTCGACGTTTTCGATTTTTGAAGGTCTGTGTCTTGTGATACAATTTTTCACCCTGCACTGAGAAGGCGAGGCGTGGCTTCCTCATGTATTCGGAAAAACACAAACAAAAAATATGCCCGAAGCACCTTTCAGATTCGAGCTATCTACTATCTATACGCATCGTCACGGTATTGAGGATGGTCAGTGAATAAAACGAGGAGAAGAAAAATTGTAGATAAATAAATAAATAAGAGAACCGTTTAAGCGGTGACGCAACGTCGCAGTGTTCCGACCTCACAACCTGCAACTTGCAAGTGAATAACTGGGTCAAGTGCCTGCACGCCACGTACCACATCGCGGAGGTGTTTCCTGCATTGATTAATCATCTAAAGTACAAATCATTCAATCGCGATAAACCGGCCGAACAACTACTGACCGTAGAAAAGTAAAATCTGCAACTCGGCGAATTCGAGATAATGCATCGATTAGTTTGTTCGGACAGAACATTTTCGATTAGTTCCACGTCGGCCATCCGACGTTCAGATGCACTAATCGGATACTTGATTGGGTTCATCGGGTACTTCAAGGTATATTTGAAGAGGTTTCGAAAGATTTGCGAGAAATATTCTATCAGGATTTCATTTGGATTTCCGAACATTCTACGATTTTGGAAAATGTGTAACTCTTGAAACTCTGAACTTGAAAGTCGTTTCCAAATTCTAGAATAGAAACACCATTTATCCGAACAATTCAAAATTCAATTCCATCAGCTCCTAAATTCCCGATTTTTGAGAGAAATTAATAAGGTTTTTAAACGAGATAATTTTTAACAAATTTATTTTTAACACGGCTTATGTCATTGATGCATTTATAAATAAAACATAACGGATGAACGTATACATCCACGGATAGACGTATACATGTATCTAGGTACTATAAATTCATCATGACTGAACTCTCCTATTAACCCTGATCTATTAATTTAGGAAATTTGGTCATTGCTCTGGTATACGTCCGTTTATAAAAAAACGATGATGCGCAATAGGGTTTATTCCTGAGGCTGATTATAGCTGGTGATGAAAGAATACGACTAAGAAGAAGCGAACGTTAACGAATAAAATGCGGATGATCGACTGTTGCCACGCAGGCAATACATTTTGGCGGAGGATCAGAATCGGTTGATTGATCATGAGTGAATGAGACTACTTTGGGTCTGATGCGAAGAACCCATAGTGAAGAAAAACGATGCCAAACGAATTCAAAATTGGAAAAAAAAAATCGAATACTATTATCCAGCATAACCAAAATCTATCATAAAACTTTTGAAATATGCGGCATTCTCTCTGAACTCGATTTTCAAATCTTGGGAATTTGTTGAAAAAAAAAAGAATAGATGAAAAAAACACATTCAGCATGATTTGATTGAATAATATCTGTAAGTGTTTGAAAATTTGGAAATTGACGATCAAGGTTCGCGATGTCATCTATGATCACGTCGAATCAATGGTAATTGAGTTCAGAATTTGTGTAATTTCTTTTTTCAAATCTCACAATCTAATCTGTTCCGAGACAGTCGAAAAATTCATCGCATTTGAGAGAAATGATGTTTAAAAAAATCATATGTTTTTATCTCATGCAGTATTCAAGGTCGAAAATAAAAAGGTGAAGGTGAAACATTGCGAGCAATAATGCTGAGTAATGATAAAAACACAATGGAAATAACTGACCAATGACCGATGAGAATACGTAATTACGTTTCCATATACATAGCTACAATACCGGGATCAATTTGATTAGATGTTCGATTGAGCGATGAGTCAATGATAAACTTCTCTTAATTTTGCGCCAAAGCCGCACCATATTATAATGTTTACTATACAAAAGTGGTGATATTTAATTTACAGAGCAATGAAGAGAATTCAAAAGTAACGATTAAAATGAAATAGAAAATCTTTTTATCAACCCGCCGAGACGAATGCTCCATATTATATATAGTGTGGGATGTAGGTAGGGAGGAAGGTATTTATCTTCTGTAAACTGACTATCTGTCTGTCTGTCTGTCTGTAGATGTACCCACTGCAACTCGTGAATCTGCTCTGTGGTGTGGTCTGTGCCAATTTCAACAAGCTACCGTGACGCGATCCTAGTCTCAATGAACGTTAACGAGGATGACGATCACAAAGTTTAGATCAAATTCCGCGGTAGTATGCTGCAGTATGTCTGACACGACGACCTACTCATAATACGATATGATGACCACTGCAGAATCCTTCATTACTATTTTGCTGCAACCCCAGAAAACTGTACGAGTTGCCAGTTTCCTGTATCTTTCTTTCATGTTCCTCGAACCCCGAACACGATACACACTTTGGAACCTATGGCAAAATTCAGTGTTTCCCAAATTCTAGGATATATTGATAGAATGATGATCTGCAATGTGGGCTTAAAATTGTAGGGAAAATGCCTGGAAATCGTTCATGTTTCAGATACAAGAACATTTCATGTTCTCCAAGAAAATTTCGATTCATTCTTCGTCATTGTCTATAATCTTTGCACAAAAGCCAACCTACGAGTCCATAGAATTTATAAATACTGTACACAGTGTACAGTATACAGAAATGATTTGGAATACGTACATTTCTTCTTGCATTCTGGATGGACGTAATGTGTATCTGTATACATACCTCCTAATAACTCGGAATCAGCCAATTCCGAATGCATTGCCAGAACCATTCTTGTACTATGAGAGACACCGTCTATACAACACTGTTCAATTGTTGTATTGATGATCAAATTGATTTACTAGAAATCAGGCGCAGACTTGAAAAAACTTCGACCAATGTTCCCGCAAACTATATGCACTGAGTTCCGTGTTCGTTGTCCGTCACTATCCCGTAGCAAATGGGCTGATGAAAAACAGAAAAGAATTGACAAAAAATGTGACTTTAGTCTACTTCGACGACAATAACTATGCGAACGGGATTTTAAATGAACCACTTCATGGTTTTTAATAATTGAAACAAATTTAACCGAACACTAACTCGATTCAATTTATTATATGGAGAGGTGAAACAGGATTAACAGAAAACTAAAATCGTTCTACTTTAGTCAATGATGATGAAAAAATTATTGCATCAGTCTTTACGGTTCACGATGTGGATTATTCCAAGGAAAACTGTCTGCCGCAGTGTCAGAAATCACTGATGACTATGCGTTCCTGAAGTTCGTCGCAGGAGCAGCCTGGTACCTCAGGTATTCAGATCGAAGAGTTCAAGGTCAGGTCCAATTGCACCCACAATTATTCATCCAACAAAGCGTCGAAGATCAATTTTGAAGACTTGTGTTGCTAACATTTCGTATACCATCGTGAATTGACACTTCCAAAACTGAACGATTGATGCGATCAGATATACTGATAATCTGCAGTATTATGCAGGAATTTCAATGTGCGATTATTGCAGTCGACGATAAAGAAACCTCAATCCTGGTCAAATCGTTTTTGCTCATCATTCACAGGAAGGTCTGCAGGAGCACTCAGTTTTCCATGTTCTCCTTTTGACTGTTGTAAGAAACTCTGGAATCTCTTGTCAACTAGTCTTCAGTTTTTGGAATCCTAAATTCCTTTAGCCACCATATCTCATAAATCCGCGGATACGGAAAAATGAGAGACAGAAACCGAAACGAATTTGAACAAATTTCACACTGCACGTGGTGTTTTATGATTTACACTGCAGCGGACTAAAATCGTCGCAGACACTGCGACGTTGGTGATGCAGCACAATATAATATCGTCTGACGACGACAATTTACTATGTTTTGTGTCCCATGTTTTGTGCTTATCTACAGAAAGGTAGAAAATTTGATGTGCTATAATTACACTGTGCCTTGTGCTACTGTTCGGTGTAATGAGGTGTGCGGTCGACGACAGGCGACGAGGTTGTGGGTTTGCAGTCAGGGCGTCGTCTGGGTCTGGCGTGAATCAGACCACCCCACCCCACTACCCTGATCGAGCAATACCTACGGTGCAAAGACCTAGGATACTCATTCTCAGTCGTGACGACGACGTTGGTATTCGATCAGGTTGAAATTATCATCGAAGCAATAAACATTCTGATGCTGATGAATCTTGATTATCTCACGGAGATTAAACAGTGTTTGACCTTCATTAGGTCCATATTCAACGCCATGCATCATTGTCAAATTTTCAGTAGTTAGGTGTACCATTAAAAAAACCCACGCCACTTTTTTTTCATTTGCCAGATGAACTTTTTGATAGCGCATAAACATGGATTTGAATTTATTCGTTTTGAGTATCACAGGAAGAGTTCGGAGAAAACTATAAATTTCAACCCTAGTTCGAAGCTTGCATCGGGGGCCTATTCACTGGTTAAAATAACAAATAATTTCCGTCTATCGTAATCGCTAACAAAATAGCTTCGAAATCGACTGAAATTGCATAAAATCATTGGATTATTGCAGAAATTACTTTTCGCAGGTAATTCGTGAATAGCTGCTCGGGGTGGCACATTGCAGCGAACAATTTAACCCTGCAGGGTTCCCAGGTTCCCCGAGTTTTCCAGGTGCGGATTCGTTCGTTATAAGAGCGACCATTGAACCGCAGACTGTGTATTTGTGTATACAGGAGGCATGTAGGTATGCACACAGAATTTCGTCAGCAATAAAATTGAAATTCCGCTAGGTCGTTTTATTCTCGTATCTACATAACATTCGCGGTACTCAGATTCTCCGACTTCCGACGTCGACGGCGCACTCGTCATTCTTCCTAACCGGAAAAGTAAATTTATATCCGATCTAAGATAACTTCACAAATATTCCATATTATTTACTTGATAATATCAGCATCACACCTAACGACTTTGTTCGAATCAATAAAGAAGCGTAACATAACGACGATCATATCGGATCTCACGAAACACACTGAACCATCTCAAAATAATTCTTTCATGTGAATTTGTGTTCCAATGAAAATGGGATACGATAATTATATGAGATGATACTTGCAATAACGACTCGAACAATTTGAGAATATGCAAAAAGGAAACTATGAATCATCATAAAAATTTGATGAAACAATAGATGAAAGTCGAAATATTCTTATCTTTAGTTTAAATACTTTATTAATTCCAGATGATTCTAGTTCGTAAATTCACCCGCATACCTCGATTCCGTTGTTTACAAATTAAAAATAATTTACTGCGATTATTAAATCAAGTACACATATAATACATCGATTGTCGTTATCAACGCAATGAAATAAAATGAACAAATAAAAAAATAGCGAGAAAAACAAACATCAACAACATCAAATGATTAAAAAATGAATATCAAATGATATTACTGTACGATGGTCTACTTTATGAGTGATATAATACACCAAATGACTCACTTCGAACGATCATATCGATAGTACCTACTATATATATATATAACTAGGAAAATTACAAATCCAATCATGCAGAATATGATTTCAACTTTCAACGATTGTGTGTGTTCTATGATCTGAACTTAGGCAGCAGCTCAATGATGACGATCTAACGCTCGCCAACCTGTATCGATATTGATATCTCGCAGCGTCTAGTCCAGTCTAATTTTAACTAGTAGGTAACTAGTCTACTTCAACGAGTTGACTATTGCAACCATCGTTCTAAACGAATGAACCGAGCTCAAACTAACAGAGAGGCGACTCATGGTTGTAACGTTTACTCATACTTCAAGATCCTAGTATCTGAGGCCTTTTAAATAATTATTCTATATGATCAGTTCATAGCTCATCGGATCGTTGTCGTACTCTAAGAAAATAATCAATCGTCGTTACGTTAAGAGGATGAGAGAAGAATTTGATAACTGCGAATTTCAGCGCATCATAAAAAGAACGATGACTTAATTGTTCAAATTTTAACTGTGTTAACATACAAATTTCATGTGCCTGAGTAACGAACGTAAACAAGGGAATGAAACTGTTGAATCATGAACAGGAAAAGATGACATTGAACTGGAAAGTGGTAAAAAATGGAGTCGAAAACTTTACAGTCTCAGTTTGCAGATTCTTAGGTTCGAAAATGACGAGTGTCAGGTTTCTAAATGAGTGGATAAGCGCCATTCGACACCATCGCAACTATCATACTGAACACAATGATTAATAATAACTAGAAACGTTCATCATAAGGTCAAGTAATCTTTTTCACCGATGGATTTGATCCTCAGTATAATTACATAGGTTTGTGGAGACTATTTAGAATCAGAATAGAAGAATCTATGTTTCGCAGAATTTGAGTACTAAATCTATCATCCTCACAGACCAACTAGAAACAAGAATACTTAACAATAGTAGTTTCGTTCGATACAAGAAGACAGGATTTTGCTGCGGCAGTATGAAAAACTGAGTTTGTCACTTATAACGACTAATTAAGTCCGAGAATATGAAATAAAAAGTAATAGTTGCATAACGCATGACAAAGAAAGAAGAACCTTTTCTTCGCAGAATCAAATATTATCTTTAAGATGCTTAAATATCGACCATAATTTTGGAATACCTCGTAGAAAATAAAAATCTTTGCTCCACGGGATGAGAAATGAACATAATCGCACCTAAAACATTAACTATGATCGAGAATACTGAATGACGATATCACAGTATAGAACCAAAAAATAAGAATCTTCCCTTGAAAAGGTAAAAAACTAACGCAACTGAGTTCCAAAACTGTCTATATGATCAATAATATCCGATAATACGTGATGCAAGAAGAGAAACCTACTGCTGCGCAGTATCAGATATTAACTTTATCAAGTATGAAGATTGGCTAGAATTATGAGTACTGAATCATAATCGAATGATAGTTATAAAGAAGAAGTGTCATCGCTCCGCAGTCCGAATTATTAAATTTATTACACATAAGGAGTGACTGGAACCAAAAATCTTATCTAGAATCTGGAATACCGATTACTAGGTATTCAATGCATAATAATGGACAAGAATCTTCCCTCTGCAAGATATAATACAAATTATAATCAAGAATACTGAATAATTATGGTTCGATAAGAGACACAGATATAAGAATCTTTGCTCGCAGGTCAGAGAATCAATTTCTGGACCCATCAGGTGTTGAAACCACTCTCAGAAATGTCGAAACCAAATTCATCAAGCAAGCTCGTCGCAAAATCAATTTTTTGGAGCCCAACAACCGTCACTGCGACGGGTTTATCGGAGCTATTCTTTGCGTCGAGCCAATTCCTGGATGCTTACAACCTAAAAAACCGTCAAATCATTCTTGTTCAGTGATTTTCAGCTCGATCGGCTAAAAAATCGACTCGTCTAGGGTCTATAAGCGCAATAAAATTGGACTCTATGACTCTCAGACCCTCAACAGTCGCTCCGCTACGATAAAAATCACGATAACGAAGTGTGATTGTAAGATTACCAGATTCCAGTCAAAAACTGGAAGGAAATTGAAGCAGACAGCCCGACCGCAGGCCAACCTAGCGCTGCTCCAAAAAAAATTCGCACTTAGGGAGCCGAGAGGTTGAAAAATTTGTTAGCATGAAACCATCGACTGATATTTCTGTCTAATGGGTTGCGATTTTTATCAGTGTGTACATCTATCATATCCCCACAGACACAGTCTAGCCGAGTGTGTATGCGAGGAGTTTGACGACGTACAGATGTTGTTGGGGCCTCGTACCGCGATTCCGGCCCGTTTTGGACGAGCCCCGGGCGACTAATCGGCGCGGTGACTATCGGCGGACTGTTATGACCCCTGGACACTTTACTTAGAGAGAATGATCGTTTAAATACCTCGTTTTTCTCCGAGCCCCGAAATCTCCTCCTTGTTGTCCGCCATCTTAGCACCAGTCACTACTCACGTATGTTTCTATCACTATACTCACTACTCTGGCACGCTCTGAAGTCCGAGCCGAGTTCTCCAACTTCACTTCACAGTTCACTTCGACGGTGCGGCGAACTCGGAACTACCCACCGACGGCGGACACGGTGCACTATGGGTAGGTAAAAACGATCGCGACACCAGCGCGCAAACGGCCGCACGACGCACTCATTCGTTTATCAAACGCTCGGCGAATCGCGGCGCCCTTGCGACATCGTGCGGCTTGAGGGGGAAGCTTGGGATTGGCAGCACTGCCGAAATAACTTTTGCCGCGAATTTTGAAATTTATTGATTCACTTGTGATGAAATTTTGTTGTATTGACTCGTTATTTTTAATTTTGTATTTGTATTTGCATCGTGATAAGATCTACGTTGGGTCCGCAGTACAAAATTATAACAGAAGCTCGAAATTGCATTGAAAATTTGAAGATCGATGAGTCTGATTTAAAATCAAGGTTCAATCGAGTGTACGAATTTCAAGTATAGATGGTGAACCAGAATTTGTGACGAATATTTAACTGAGTTGAAACTTATCAAAATTGCAATAGAAAGTACTCGATTCATTTTTTAGAAAAACGTTTTCTATTAGATTTTTTCGTGAAATTGTGCCGAAACTTTATTCTCCTATTTTATTTATTTTTTCCAAAGTCGTATTCAAATAATAAAACACAATAAACAAATTTTTTGTGAATTAAAAAGAGGAATGATGACAAATTTTATTCTAGAGTTTGAAAATTATCATCCTAATTTCGACATTTTGACCCCGAAAAATATATTCGTCTCAAATTCCACAAAAAAAAATATGAACATGAAAATGAAAATGAACGAAACAGCGAAATTCCAACGGCGAACGCAGAAATTATGTGTATAAACCTTGTAATTCAAAGCAGGCATTTCAACGACCGCGATTATTTTTATTTTTATTATCTTTATTATTTATGTTTACAAGTTTACATCAAAATTATGTGATTTATTTCCCAAATTTAGATAAATTATACTGGATCATAATTATAATCATTTGGGATTCCATTTCATTATGATCTTCTAACGCATGGAATGATCTTGAATGATTTATGAAGAATAGATAGATATGAATCAAAACGGGCTTTTCAAATCCTACTTTTCTAACGACGTTGGCAGCCGTGTATGTCGTCTGCTAAATTCTTGACATTTCTCGCGTCAAGCGCGAGAGCCACGGTGGCTTCACTTGGCATCCACGCTTCTTGGGCGCACGATCCCATCACGGAATACACCGACGTCAACGACTTTTGCGGAAAGAAATTCAAATATTCATCACTATGAGTGAACGGGAAGTTGTCATAGCATCAGCAGCGAGAACGCCGATAGGTAATTACACTAACTTATATTTATATCACGCATTATTAATTCAATAGTCAACCTCACTCATTCAACAGTATCAAAAACTCCCAACCTCACATAGTGTATAACCTAACCCGTGAAAGTTTGTATAGTCCACGTATAGTCTATACCGTTAAACCGGTAAATACATACATACCTATGAATCTACACGCGCATGCGTCCGCAGGTATACCGTAATTCAAGCGTTACACTCTGCGTGTCCACTTTTGACCCCTTTTTTGAATTTCTACTAACACCGATTATCGTATAACGCTTTCTCTCTTAAATTCGAAAGATCTGCGCTTCATTTATTATCATTCGAACGCGATTCATTCATAATTACCAAGTCTCACAGTACAGAAAGCATTTAATAATTCACAATAATTTTTAAATATTCTATGGGTTATATTTCACGTACTTTTAAATACCCACCCATTCTCTTAAAAGTGTAACAATTAGACAAAATCTCGATTCTTCAAAAATCCCTCAAAAACTCGTGGAGTATACCATTTACTTTCAATTGAAGGCAAATTCGCGGAAACTTTTTTTTTGTAGATGTTACACTTTGGTTCTGGGGCCGCGATATCAGGAAGTAAAGTAACCCCGCAATACTGAATACTACTCGCCTAAGTTCTCAAATCGATTAAGCGTTTCACTTTATTTCTGGACGGTATATGTGTTTTTGGGGGGGATTACTTAATTTTTTAGACTCAGAGAGCTCCCCGCCCCCCCTTCCTTAGGTATTGACTTCGTCTTTCCTCCAAATGGTTGCTTATTCAAATACCTCAACAGTAGTTTGAGCATTTTCTGAAAGTCCACTCCTAAGCGAATGAAACGGGGTAGAGCGAATTTTTAAGGCGCGCAGCGCAGTTATGGTAATAATTGATTTTCTGAGACAAATTATGAGACGATATGGAGAGTTCTCTGAATATAAAAAAATTTAGAAAAAGAAAAAAAGAATGGAATCGAAACAATCGAACTAATTTATTTTGAAGAACAAAATTTCGACAATTAAATTGAAATAGTATATAATTAAAAATTCAATTTTAATTTGTAGCATCATTATTTTCTTATCGTTAGATCGCTCCAAAAATATTCAGTCAGAAAGAAAAAGTTTGGAACATGAAATAATCTCAATTTCTTGACAGAAATGCAAATATAAAATATAGGTATGTGTAATCTAAACTTTATGGAAATAACTATTCGTTCAGTTATTTCAGTAAAGTCCCCTGTTTTGTGTAGAATATTTCATACAAAAGCATGCCATTCAAGTAAAAATGAATGCTTACCGAATCTGATGTAAATGAACACGAATAAATTCGAATAATACACTTGTTCAGAATGAATATATGATTCTTGAGTCAGTTGATGTCATCAATTAATACGATAATTCCTGGAAGCCTTGTTGAATATTCATCTTAATCGGTCTGGTCAAATTTTGTACTTGTTTTTCTCCTTTTCCCCTGATTCCTAGTGTTATGATCTTGTTCGCGTGAGAAAATCGCTCAAAATGACTGCGTAATCGGTTGAAAAACGACGGCAATCATTCAATTTCCATTGATTTCAGATTATTTATCAAGATTGTTTTTCACCATTCCCTAATCTTACAATCACCCAATTATGTCCGATGGTCGCATTAAATTGAACTTATTTACGGTATTTTGGAAGTCAGTTCTGTGCATTTGATGATTTTCAGCCATTTTCTAAGATCGTTGATAAATTTCGAAAAACTTGAAACTGTTCTTCTAATGATATAAAACGGACTAATATCAACTGTTCGTACAAGCAATTTCAAAGAATTTCAGACAATCTTCAACGACTCCAGTAGATTGCTGTCGATTTTTTTTTCATGGATTTACTGTTTTTACAACCCGTCCCGATGACTGCTCGATCGTTTCCAACGATTTTCAATTAATTCTAGAAATCGTTTGCTGCGCTAAATACACCCTGCACCATTCTCATGCAAATTGGCTATATTTTGAATATGTTGTAGTTTATGAGATGCCAAACAAAAGTTGTTGTTGTCCGAACTCGAAAATAGGCACGGTTCTCTAGTGAGGAGCCTCGAGAGACGCATTTTTTATCAACGATTTGACACGGGCCGCGGCGATTGTAGGATAGCAAGCGCGCATGTTTCACATGAATTCATATCGTGATTCGGAGATGCTTATGTCGATCAAGAAATACTACGTTGGTTTATCCTTGAACAGAAGCAGTCCACGTGTGTCCAAGTGTGAGCTTACGGTTCAAGTAAGCGCACGACGCTCAACATTCAATGCAATTTCAATGCAATGTGAAAAATTAGGTAGCGCAAAAATGAATTTGAAATACCAGGTCAATAATTTTGAAGTATGAAAATCTTTAAATAAAAAAAAAGTCGAGTAAGGTATATCTTTGTTTTATAGTCATGAACTAATTGCTGATTTTTTTTTAATTTTTTTCTATCCACTTCAACAGGATGTATTGGCCGTACAATTTCAACCAAAATTGATTCTCGTCGTCAATTTTGAGTACTTTGAGATAAGATAGATAGACAATCAGAAAAAAAATCAACCACAATCAAGACGATAAGAGTATTCATTTTTAATAATAAAAATGCCCAAAAGTTATCAACAAATTGTTTGAACAAAACATTGTTTAACAAATTCTCCGGTGACGTTATTTTTTTTTCATGACGAACGAATTTTTTAATCTTTCTGAACACACATGAATTTTTTTAAGAATTTTGTCACTATTTTGAAATTTCCGTTTTCGAAAATTTGTGAAGGCTATATCTACGAAAGTATTTGTTCCACGCTCCGGAAATTTCGGAATTGTAATCTACATTGTTTTCACGAAAACATATCCGAAATTTAAATTTTTTTTATCCCTTTTCCCTAATTTGGAAATTTTCGAAAACGAAAATTTCAAAATGGTTACAGAATTCTTTAAAAATTCATGTGTATTCAGAAAGATTAACAAATCCGTTCGACATGAAAAAGAAATGACGTCGCCGAAGAATTTGTTAAACAATATTTTGTTTAAACAATTTGGTGATAACTTTTGGACATTACTATTATCCAAAATGAATACTCTCATCGTCTTGATTGTGGTTGATTTTTTTCTGATTGTCTATCTATCTTATCTCAAAGTACTCAAAATTGACGACGAGAATCACTTTTGGTTGAGATTGTATGACCAATACATCCTTAAGCCATTTGGTTGAGATTAGACCATGCCATAATAAACGGCATCTAATCTAGTCTCATCTAATCTAATATGATCTGATCTAGTCTAGTTTATATCATTTCCATCGATTTCGAATTGATTTACGATTCGTCACAACTGCTTTACGATCCTCGCAGACAACTCTTACACTGATTTTCAAATCTTGATGACTTTAAGTCTCGAGAAACCCTATAGTCAGAGTATTGCGATCTCTATAGTGCTATACTCTAGTATATTCTGTACAACAAGCACACAGCTATCATGTCACACTATGATGGGAGTGCATTAGGCCTAGAGTGCATGCACTATTTGGAAGCTAGGAGAATCAAATTGAACCATGAAACTTTCCATAACTTCGTTTTAGCATATTGTGTGCACCTCTTTATTTCGCATTTTTCTCGCCGGGGTTCCAGAGTTACACAATTTTTCCAATAGATTGCATTTTTGCAACTGATCATTCAGTCTTTCATCACCTTATACCTATCATCTCAGTGAATAATAACAAATTCTTTGGTGCGCTGTGAACTCTGTTACACCAGCTTCCATTCAACTGAATGCAACTATACTCCTCATTGATACTTAAATTTGCATGATCTACAAAACATAATCAACTTCCAGGATCTTTCTGCGGTGCCCTCTCTTCTTTAAAGGCCTCCGATCTGGGAAGCATAGTCATCAAGGAAAGCCTTGCCAGAGCCACTCTGCAGCCTAGCGATGTCAACGAGGTCATTTTGGGCCAGGTATGAAAAACTCTGTGACATTTGAGGCGATCAACTCAATAGATTAAGTTCTTAACAATGTTCGATCTTTTCCTTTCATTCTTTTCTCAGGCACTGACCTCGCTTCAAGGCCAGAACCCTGCGAGGCAGGCAGCCATCAAAGCGGGCCTACCGATATCAGTCCCTGCATATCTAGTTAATATGCTCTGCGGGTCAGGCTTGAAGTAAGCATCTAAACTTGTACATGTAACGTTTCAACTCTTCGTTCGATGAGACTCTTCGATATTTGTGATAGCTCTGTGCAAAGAGGATAGCGAAACAGAATCAAATGACGGCTAAATAATGAAACAAGATCTGAAATCAAGTTTGAACGTCTTCTGTAATAATTTCAGAATAAGAAATATGTTTTAGACTGTCTTTAAATGATTCTTAGTGAAGCTGACTTGTTTTACTGTTGCAAACTAACTTTACAGAGGCTTCACATATTCTGGACAATTGTTCTCAGACTCTCGGATAGGGATACGTATCTAAAATCCAATTATCCTCTTTTCTGGCTGATAAAAACTTCGCTAATTTCTCAACTTTCGTTTTCAGAGCGGTGACGAACGGATATCTGTCCATAAAATCTGGAGAAAATGATGTCATAGTAGCTGGAGGTCAAGAGTCCATGAGTCTTGCTCCTCACGCAGTTCATTTGAGGAACGGCACGAAGATGGGAGACATCTCTATGGTCGATACAATGCTTTCGGATGGTCTAACGGACGCGTTCGGTGATATCCACATGGGAATTACCGGTATACATTTTCTCCTTCTACTAATTCACACATTTTTGGTACAAGCTATCCGACGAACTGGTTCAAATATTGAAACAAGGCAAAAAAAAAAGAAGAACCAGGACTGTTTATGCTTTAGGTATCTAACTGTTTACTTTTAATCCAAACACCGTTTGTTTGCTCTTCTCTCTCGCTGTCAGCTGAGAATATAGCTAAAAAATTCAACATCGGGAGAGAAGAACAGGACGCATTTGCAGCAGACTCGCAACAGAAGGCCGAGGCTGCTATAGCAGCTGGTAATTTCGACGCTGAAATCGTTTCCGTAACCGTACCGACAAGGAAGGAGCCTGTTGTTGTTTCTAAGGATGAATTTCCCAAGGCCGGCACTACCGCCGCAGGTCTAGGAAAACTGAGGCCAGTTTTTCTCAAGGTATTTTTATTTTTTTAATTCTTTAAACTTGCAGACTTTCTTCTGTGAATATTTAATTAATAACAGATGAAATTATTCCTTTCTCTATGTCTTCTCAAATAATTTCCGGAAATCAAAGAATATCGAAGCCTTGAAAGTGGATCTTATGACTCAAATTGTGCAGTTTTTTAAATTACAGATATTTCTACCCTCAATTATTTTGAATTCGAACCGAAATTGTATTAAAAAAGAACTTTTACCAGTCGAAAACTAGTTTGAAACCGTTTGAAACTACTTTTCTGATGTGAAACTGGTCAGGGATACGTTTTCGAATCTAACGAGTATCGAAAAATTGTTGAAAAATCAAATCTTATTCCTAAACACTATTCAGAGCACATTGAATTGACTGAAAAATGTCTCACTCCAAGTAAATTTGAAAATATCCATGAAACAACAGGAACAACAGTTATCAATAGCTAAACTCAACTAAGCTAAATAAATCCTCTTCCGTTTTCAGAAAGACGGTACCGTCACGGCCGGGAATGCCTCAGGAATAAACGACGGAGCTGCAGCAGTCGTTCTAATGTCTGCAGAAGCAGCTGCTTCCAAACGCATCGCACCTTTGGCCAGGATTGTTGCGATCGCCCAGACCGGCGTGGAGCCAGACCTCATGGGAACCGGTCCAATTTCTGCGGTCGAATTAGTTGTCAGTATCTTCCAAAATGAGTATCTGATCCTGCATCATTCAGGTTTCCGTATATCTAATGCCCAGGCGCTTCTTTTTTATCTTCAGCTGCGAAAAGCAAAGTGGACTAAAGACGAAGTCGATTTGTACGAGCTGAATGAAGCCTTTGCCGTTCAGTCCATCGCCTGCCTCAAGGAACTTGGACTGGATACGAAAAAAGTCAACGTTAACGGCGGCGCCATCGCTCTAGGTCACCCAATAGGCGCTTCTGGTTAGTTGAGCTGGGAAGAAGCTTAATAGTATATTGTGTATCAAGGGCGGAAAGAAGGCGATTTCACGAGTGCGAAGGTAGCCGCCCGAGCGTAGCGAGGGCGGCCGTCGCACGAGTGAAACTCGCCTTCCGCCCGTGGTGCACACGATACTTTTCGTCCCCACCCCTTGAAACCACGCCTTTTCATACTTTCCGCCCGCTCGAAGCTGGCTGTAATGGAAATGTGCGCCCGCTCGCCAAGCGGTCACAATAACTCAGATTCCACCCGCTTCGCATGTATGAAAAGACGCGTTTTCAAGGGGGGTAGGACGAAAAATCCTTTTCGTTGCAAAAATTAATTAAATCTATTGCCCTTTTTCTCTGTTTTTCTATCCAAAGGAGCAAGAGTTTTGGTAACGCTGCTGCATTCTCTTATACGTACAGACAAGAAGAAGGGAATAGCATCTCTGTGCATCGGCGGAGGCATGGGAATCGCAATTGCGATCGAAAGACAATGACGAATGACTGAAATTCGTTGACGTGAATGTTGAGAGTGAACTAGTTAAACAATGAATTATGTAAATTTCTCTAACTACTACAAAGTATGAATTGAATCTATGATATCCGAGCAGTAAAGAATTTAGGTGCTTCTCAGAAACCGTAAGAAAAAGAAAAGATTATTGCAACTATTCTTGATCTCTTAGAGCAGTTAGGAGAAAGAATTTTATAAGTATTTTAAAGTTTTTTTTAAGCTACTGAAAGTATTTCATATGATTTTCATATTTTATCATCAGCAAGGTATTTATATGAAAATTGTTCATATACCTATTATAATTCGTCTTAAATATTCAGACCCTTGTTCACCGAAAAATTCTCTGACATTACATTACAAAAATACGTATTATTACAAGATTAAGGAAAACTTAAGTAAAGATTTTCATACAATAATTGAATTTGCACATAGATACGTGAATATTCTTACATAATAATGAAATTTAAAAAAATATATATATATAATCGATCTAAAGAAAAAGAAAATAAAACAAAAAGCTGAAGAAAAATATTAAGGAGATACCTAATTAATTTCATCAAGCTCGCGTGTACAGAAAAGTAGTTATAAATCCTGCAAAGAAGCTTCGTCCAATTCATCCAGTCTCAATTGCCGGCTCAGTTCCTTCATCTTTTGGCTCTTTCTTTTCGTCCTCTTTCTCCAATAATTCTCTAACAGCGTCTAGATCCTCCGCTTGTTTAATCTCCGTCCGTTTCATCCTCCACGTTCGTCGTTTAGGGAAGTTCATTTCTCTAGGTCGTTCTCGCAGTATCTTCAGCTGTTCTTCGATCGCTGGTATTATCCGTATCTTAAAAATAAGCCAAGCATTAGAACTGGATAAAGATGAAGAATTCTCAATTTTTTCATATCTCATCTCGTGCTGTTCAGAATTGCTCCGAATAATTTTCATCGCATAATAGGGATTGGATGGTATTCTTGGGTATTTTTTTTATCGGTTTTCTTAATTCTTCTGACTTTTTTAAATAAAAAATAACGTTTTTGTTTTGTTTTATATAATGTTTTAATGTATTTTGTTTATTTAGCCGATCCAATATATCATATAAATTCTAATATCATTAAATATTGTATCACTTTTTTTCTCAACTATAAAACGAGTCAAGTTAATTATGTACATAAAATCGTTAATCAAGGACAATATTTTTACTTTTTACTTCACTTCGTTATTACATAATTTGAACTTCATTCAATGAATCATTTACATATTTATTATGTAGTTATTTTTTACTCCTGTTAATTAATTTACCCTATAGTACGTAACACTATAACGATTAAGGTATCAATAGTGTCCATATAACAAAAATCGATAGAAAAGAAAAAGAGGGGAATAATCATTCGTTCAATTTCGTAAAACCCAACAACATTCTCTCTTTATCAAGAATAACTAGTAACAAAAAGGAAAAGATGCTAATTTTTTATCGTTATTTAAGCATAACTATGCTCTTTGGCTTCCCAGGATAATATCCACAGGATTTTCTGTCCTCTTCATGCCCGAAGCTCTTAATCGGAGTGTCTAAAGAATTGCTGACTATGAATTCGACCGACGGAACGCAGATCCTTGAATAGCTATGGATGACGTGGTTCCATAGTGAAGCCTGATGCGAATTTCTGCTCTGAATGTGGAAGTAAGATCCCCAGATCGTCGAATTCAGAATATTTTCGTCATTGTGGGAATGGCAGTGGTCCAGCATCCCCTCCGCGAGCTGTTCCTCGACCACTGCGACCGTGTCGCATCCGGCGTGCCGCTTCGGGGTGTAAATATCCTGTATCAGGTTGTCTCCGACGTAGAGACAGGCCGGAGAGTCTTTCCCAGTCTCTCTGGAGAAGAAATCTTTCAGTTCCTTCCAGTTTCCTTGACTGTACATTCCGCCTTTTTTCAATTTCTCGCCTGGAACAACTTCGGCCTCCGAATGGTCCCCCGTCAGACTCAGGAAAGGCCGAGACCCTGTGAAGAAGCCTGGTTTTCTAGCGTAACAGACCACTATGTCAAACAGCGACCTCCAGTCTTCGCCGAGGGCAAATGATGCTGTGAAGTTTGCAAAGTCTGCATTCGAGCCTGTTATCAGATACGTCGTCTTCGATTTCTTCAACTCCTAAAAGAAAGAAATAAAGTTTTAGCAATAAAAGTGTGATCTAGAAACCGTTTTGTTGAACGATATCTCTCCTTGAGAGCAGAGAGCAAAGAGCGGAGGACGGAGGAGCGACTGAGACTACGAGAAGAAAACTATGCTGCGTTATTGTTTCGATTCGATTCATGAAGTTTTCCACTATTGTTGGACCAGAAATAAGGAAACTGAGAGCAAAATTTGCACAGAATTCGTTCGGACAATGGTTTTCGGTTCTGAACGTTGTTTACAATTATTGTACGAATTGTGATTCCATGCAGTGCAAAAGTTATTTGAATAATTCAAGAATATAAAGAAAATCTTGAGCTGATGTGTGGCATTGGTTCAAAAACATTTTATCGGTTTTAATATATTCCATAAACAGTCGAATTAGCCATTTTACTATAAGCGTATAACTTGTTATTCTTTGATTAATCCTAATTAAATATAGATATCATTAGTCAATGACTCAAGTTCATCAATAAATAACAAGTTTAGCCAGTGAAAATAGTCTCATTCATTTGAAAGGCGTATTGTAGGCCCAAAGTCTATTTGAAGTTTTGTAAAAATGGTTTTCAAGACTGAAGGTTGAAATTTATGTAACGGATTATTTGTAAGACTGCTGAATTCGAATTAGTCTGTCGACACTAGTTTGAAAATAGTTTTTATCGTGAAACAAGTTGTTTACAAATAGTGTAAGGCCTCAATCTTAAGTAGAAAAGAATAGTATGGGAGACATTTTAATGTGAACAAAGCTTCGAAATTCTCTAGAAAAATGCTTCTGTGATTTCAGACTTGAAATCGTAGATATAGTCCAAAAAATGGCTTCAGAACTAGAATGTATGTAAAGCATGTTTTTTAATTTGACAGATTGAATAACGTATCGAAATGGTCTCAATTTGTCTAGAAATCGTGTGAAAAAATATTCTTGATGGAATTACTTTTAGACTAAAATTTTTTTCAACAAACGCCTTTCAAACTCAAAGTCGTCTAAAATAATTGTTTCCAAAAATCCATCTAGAAAAAAAATCAGAAAAAGACTTTTGAACTAATAATCGATATAAAAACTACCTCGAGAAGGTTCATCAGCTAAAAATCTACAACTCGTTGAAAAAAATGTCTTGAAATAGTGTTAAACAAGTCAAAGAACTGGGAATTGTATCAAATTTTATTATTATGGTCATCTTACTTTTATTCATGATCTATTATGATTAAGAAAAAGTTTGGAAATTATGCAATTTGGGTAAAAAATTTTCACTTCAGACAAATACTTCTTGAGAATTTTATCAGATTTTTCGCTCACGGCCATCGAGATATTGAGAAAGAAACTTTGAAAATTCACCAGGCGCTCAAATTTATTTTAAAAAAAAGTGTTGAAAGTTGTAATTGCTATTTAGAGTAGAAAGAATGATATAAAAAATCACGGACCACATCTGAGAGGTCGAGGGTCATCGGTACTAGAGATTTTCTCTATTATCCCAACACGCAACACAGTCACTTCCTCTAAATGTGTAACAATCTATCCTCCAAATGTCCATAGTCTGTGAGATAAATGAGATAAAATGTAAATAATATAATCAAACCAAACCTTCAACCAAGTTATGAGCTCAGGACTAGACTTGTGCATGAATTTTTCCGGCTGGTTCCTTAGACTGGGAAAATAAACACCATCTTCCTTGGCAAAATTCGATCGGTCAAACATGTCTATAAGTCCGTCAAGGATATCCGACCATATTCGGTAATCCTGCAGCTCTCCCCCATTTTTTTCATCCAGTGTATCGACGACTTTGGCGAAAACCAGCGAAGCCGGCATGTCGAAGTAGTCCAACAACGTCCGCATCTTTTCTGACAAAGGTCCGTTCCAGGTAACGAGAAAATCTCCGGCAAAAGAGTCCGTCACCTCCCACCTCCGTTCCGGGTAAGTCGCATCCATCTCATCCTCCGTGAGGATCCTCGTCCCGTGGCTGACCCTGAGGATCCGGCCCTCGGGCGAAAGCCGCAGGATGTTCCCCCTGTCGAAGTCGAGGATGAGACCTTTTTGCAGGAAGTCGAAATCGTCGGGGCCCAAGTTTTTCGTTAGGTGCTTCGGGTCGTGGCCACGTTTTTCGACCATGAATCGCGACAGCACTTCGTACTCCAGGGTTACCATGTTCGTCACGTTGTAGCGAAGCAGAGTGTTGTCGAGGTCAAACCCGATGCAATCGTAGTCCGAGAATCTGAAGACCCCCATTTTCCGCGATGATGATGTCGAGAAGTTCCGCGAGTATCCACTGACACAACGTACCGTTAGAAAGTTATTTGACAGCAAGTTTGCGCGTTGCGAGGCCGAATCGCTTTCTCTTTTGTTTGTAGCCTCCGACACGTTTGACAGGACGCTTCGTCTGCTACATACGGAAACTTTCCTAACCTCGAAATAGGTTCGCGCGGCGACGAGGGCGGAGGGTTTGGGGAGGGAGGGAAAGAGGCGGGAATGTAGGATAGCATCTATGACAACCATGGCCGAGCGATAGTTTGTTGGTGATCGTATTTATTAATTTTATTATATTCTGTAGGATTGTTTGTTCGTTGGGATGGATGAGGTTGCAGACTGATTGTGAGAGGAGAGAAGCTGCGGGTTGTCGGGGATTTTAAGGCTTGCCAGAATAAAAACTGGGCCAAGGACCAAGATTTTGAAAGGAGGGTTTATTTATATCTAACTCGTACGTGTACGACATGTACATGACAATATTTGCAACCTACGTTGTATGTACGCGGTCTATCGCGTTGGCAGAGATAATGTTTGCTCTTTATTACAGTTTTTACAGATCTTGACTCAACAGCTTCTATTGGTTGTTGTCATTCTGACGTCTTGCCAAAACAGTTTTCTTAAACAAACCCCACCCTGCCACTAAACGCAGCGTGATTTCAAGGTCGAAGATTCGATATTCGAGATTCGACCTAGGAGAATCGCTTGTTACCCAATCCAGGCGGGAAAATCCCTTGAATTAAGGTGAAATGAAAGTCACGTGACCTCGATATGATTTACACTTGGAATTTTCAAACGCTATTTTCTCAGCCAAAACACATTCGATTGATGTGAAATTGATATCAGTGACGTATAAAAGCTTAATGAAGGGCCTAAGAGTCTTGGATTTGCGAAAATCGAAAGACATAATCAGAATTTTGTGTAACAATATTGTTCTGTAACCCAAGGAGGTGCTGCCTCTCGTGGAGATTACAATCGTGCTGCTCACGTAGCCCTCATGGCGTGAGAGTCACTCTGTGATGGCTAAAACGCACAGTATTTGCCAGCACACGCCTGCAAGAAGCTGAGTGCGTACGAAATGAGTCTCATTTTCCCATCACAAGTGTTATCACGCTATGAGGGAAAAATGCGACTCACGGTGTGCATATACTCATTATTTATGTTAGTCTGCAATTGAAGGGTCGCGAAAATAGTAATCCAAAATTAATTAACTATTCATTACTCAAATAATGGTCAATGGATATTGTGAAACTATTGATAATCAATTAGGTAATGCATGAAGGATTTGAATTGCATTGCTCATTACTAAAGTAATGGATGATGGATTTGAATTGTATTACTCACATCATTACCAAAGTAATGGATAATGGATTTGAACTGCATTAGTCATTACCAATATAATGGGCAACGGATTCGGATCGCATTATTATTCATTACTGAAAGATTTGAGTTAGGAGCTTGGATTACAGTAATGAATCGCAATCATATTTTTTTCATCATTTGACGTAACCAAATGATTTATTAGACATTATCACTCAGTAAAAACTCGACAGAAAATTAGTACTCACATCAGTATCCATTTCATGTCGTATTGAATGAAAAAAATGCTTTGTTGCAGCTATAACTACTAAAGTGATGCGTAATGGGTAAAAATTACATCAATTATCGAAAATGTAATTGATAGTGCAGCCAATGCCCATTATTTATTACCAAAATAATGCGCAATGGGGAAAAATTACATTACTCATTGAAAATATAATGGATAATGCAGCGAACCCTACTAAAAAATTTTACGTGATAAAGTATGTGAAAAAGCACGTACTAAATCATATACCGAATTGTCTACCGTTATGACCGATATTCGTATACAATTTATCATGTAACTTAGTATACGTTTCGGCATATACTTTGATACGTATTTTTTTACGAATCATCTAGTCGATACTTTGTCATATAATTTATCATGTAATTTAGCTCATATGGTCAAATTCCGTCGATGAAAAAAAAAAAAAATTGAAAATTCTCGTGGGATCGAACCCACGTCCGTTGGATTCGGAGGCGGGAATGCTACCACATGAGCTACGCGGCTCGTCAAGGGTAATGCACAGTTTGACCATTATGAAATTCTCAGGTAATTGGAATTTATCCATTTTTCACCCGAGCAGTCGAGCTTCACCATTGTCGAATTGTGTTAAACTTCCAACGAGTGGCGTAGCGCATGCGGTAGCGGCGCGGCCTCCGAATCCAGCGGACGTGGGTTCGATCCCACAAGATTCCAGTTTTTTTTTTTTTTTTCGTCCACGAAATTTGACCATATGAGAAATGATTTGGTAAATCACAAAATAAAGTATAAAATAAGTCACAAACCTAGCAGTTTAGAACCAATTACGTGATAAATTATATGAAAAAATATCGACTAGATGATTTGTAAAAAAATACGTATCAAAGTATATGCCGAAACGTATACTAATTCACATGATAAAGGATATGCGAATATCGGTCATAACGGTAGACAATTCGGCATATGATTTAGTGCATGTTCTTTCACATACTTTATCACGTAAAATTTTTTAGTAGGGAATTCCCATTGCTAATTACCAAAATAATAGGTAATTGAAAAAAATTGCATTACTCACTGAGAATACAATAGATAATGGAGCGAATATCCATTATTAATTACCAAAGTAATGCTTAATGGGAAAAAATTGCATCGCTCATTAAAAATGTAATGAATAATGGAGCGAATATCCGTTATTAATTACCAAAAAATGCATAATAAAGAAAAACCCATTACTCATCAAAAATGTAATGGATAATGCAGCAAATTTCCATTAATAATTAGCATGGTAATGCGTGATGGACAAAAATTCCATTACTTATTAAAGATGCAATGAGTAATGAATTGGATAATGCATTAGTAGAATAATGCATGTTTCACAACTCTGATATACATCAATTGCTCTGATAAGTATGGACGTATGGTCGGTTATTGGAGGTGTCATCGAGTGAAAATATATCAGTAGATAATTCGCGATTGTTACAACATAATGACGATAAAGTACCAACAAAGTTCGTAAGACATGGTTGGAGCGCGTGAGACACCGGAATTTAGTCGAACAACGAAGTTGACCGCGACTAATAGTTGGATGGGTGACCGTGGAGCAAGCTTGGGTTCGAGGCCGTCTTGGAACATTTTTTTCAATAATGTAATATTTCGTTCCCGGCGCACGACATGCGAGCGATATACCCCTCAATTGATGACACAAATGTCTGGTGAGGTGAGGGCACACAGTGCGGGTAAATCAGCACACGTGCGTGCGTATACGCCATCACTGTGCAGACATTTTGCTATCTGGGTAATCATCCATTTAGCACCTAAAAAGTACCCCTGTTCTCTGTGTAATAGATCGTTCAAGACTTTGGCACTGTCAAAATCACATGGTACAAATCATACGGTTGCGAGACCGTTCCAGTGTGATCACTGCGAAAATTACTTTATGAAAAAATGTGGATTGAGAAGCCATGTCACATTCTGCAGACAACGATATAATCTCAAATCTCATGCCGACGTCGTGGAATTTCAAGTTATCGACCCAAAAGAGCTATAGCAACACGTTTTCAGTCATTTTTAGTAGACAAAGTGTGGTCATAATTTTAAAATTCATTATCCTGAATGTTTACATTATGTTTGGGATTAGGTATATGAAAAACCATGGGAAACCAAGTTCTACGAAAATCCGACAAAGTTTTTCACACTTCGATTGGTGAGATTGGATTGGATTTTCAATTTGGTACTTCTGATATTAGATTCGGATTCAGTAATGCTGAAAACTTCTTGAAACCAGAGGTGAATGAAATAGACGAGCGACTATATGTATGTATGGTTTCAATGAGATATTGCCGTACAGCAACACCTGCACTCTACAAAATAGTTGATGCTTTTGTTCAGTCATTAGCATGATCTAGTGAAGTGGACCGGCAAATATGAATAGTCTGCAATATCATTAACCGAATAAAAGCCTCACGCGATGTCTAAGACATCTTCACTCAACCCGATATCCAAAAATATTATGAGATACTGATGAGGAATGGAAAGTCTCGTCCAACAATAGATGGCCAAAAGCCACAAAGTATATCGACTGTAACTTAATTTCAAATCCTTTATACATAGTAGCTAATTCTTACATCATTATAATAATGGATGTGAGTTATTATTATTTCTCGTTTATTTTCGGATTTATAATCTAGGAAAATAAATAGCACTGAAAACTCTTGAATACTTGAATTAAATGGCGGGAAATACTAGTAAATGCGAATAATCCCTCGGAGAATGTGGATGTGTACAAAAATCCAGAAAATGCACTTGTTGTCAAGTGCTGCCAAATTGCTTTTCCTTAGCGGTGGAAATCATTCAAAAGCGGTTGGTTCATTACTTCGCGCCAAGTATATGATTGGCTGCTTATTTCTGCCGGTGAACGAAAATACGGCCGCTAGTCGCTGGTTTGGCGCTCACGTCAGTCAACCGCACCCGCGAAATGAAAGTGGTTCTGGCAGTGGGACCACCTTATAGCATACTCGCAATTTTAGTTTGCCGGTAACGTCAGTAACGTTTATATCCTTGCAGCAGCACATGCTTAACTTTGGGTTGCCGTTTCTTCTCACATTTGGTGACTCAATGGTATTAGGAAAGGTAAACACTGAGTTAAATTGCTTCAAATCCAAAAAGGAAGAAGAAGAGTTAAATTGCTGGCAGACATCAATCAGCAGCAATGGAACGTGGAGAAATAGAATGTGAGGTGATCAGGATATCTGACGGTTCAGAAATGGATTTTAGCGATGAAATAGAAGAAGAGTTCTCGGCTGTGATGGAGAATGTAAAGTGTGAGGTCGATATTAAGCCTGTCATATCACCAGAAATCTTCGAGGAGTATTCAGAATATTATGAAATCAGTCCACCGCTGCGATGCAGGCTTTGCGCAATTCCAGACAACGATATGGTCAATATATTCGATAGCAACAAAACGGACCGGAGTATCATAGAGAAGATTGAACGCTGTCTACCCATTGTGGTGAGGATCAATTTACGATTATATGTTTGCTACAAAAGTTTCACCTTGAATATTTGTTTCCGTTTTTTGTCCAGGTCAAAGAGACAGATCCTCTGTCAAAACATGCTTGCCAGTCTTGCCTAGCGACTCTAGCACTCTGTTATCAATTTCACAAGACTGTGGAAAAGGCGGAACTGCAGCTGCTTGCCCTCGAAAGACCAACAAAGGAGCCCAGAAATTGCGAGACTTTCACACGATCTCACAACAATCTTTCAAGACCGTTGAAGCAAAGCTCGGATGTTGAGACAAGTAGTAACAGGCGAAGAACTGTTGTTGTAAAGAGCAATGTTGAATTAGTCGATTTAGAATCTCGATCGCCGCGTCTATGCGACGCTAAAACTCTCGGCAACAATAATTCAAACACAAAGAGTACCAGGCATTCAAGTCATGCTAAATCGTCCATGGGCAAATTTGATTCTGCGCAGCATTCATCAGCACCAATATTTAACCAGGAGAATACCTGTGACTTGGAAGTGATCGAAAATGCTGAGAGCACGATTTTTAGGCCGCAGCCTGGAAAGAAAGTCAAGCGTAATGTAAGAATGACGATGAATCTTGAATGATCAAAATCAGAGTAATTTTATCATAATTAATCTCGTTTGTTGCAGCCCGTTGAACCCAAAATTCAGGAGTTGTATAATGATGTGAAACCAGCTTATGGCTGTGACTTTTGCTCAAAGAAATTCAACAGTAAAGATAAACTAGTTGTTCACAGGAAAATTCATTTCGGCAAAATACCTTACAGCCTCAAACTTTCTACGCGTAACAAGAGGATCTTTCGGGAGACGAGCATGGAACAAGACCCAGCAAATCATTCAGAAGCCACTAACTACCGTTATTCTGATTGCAATGAATTGTTGAACTCTTCATCGTCCGGAAACTCACTTGTGGGCGCTAAATCTATACAGAAATGGCAGTGTGCTACTTGTAAGGAATCATTTTGGAAAATTGGTGACCTGAACAAACATTTGAAATCCTGCAAGTTGCAGAATCTATCCCCCTGAGTCAGAACAGTGATATAGAGCCATGTGGGGTCAAAGATGTGAATAATGTTTGACCTTCTGAGTCAACCGAAAAGGTCACGACATTTATTTCTAGAAGATTTGCCGAAAAATACTAAGAACTTCAAGTAGGACTGGATTGCATGTCTGTGGGCACAGTGCTTCTAGGAAGATGTTTCGTAATGCTGAATATTCGTTAATCTGAGGAGACTACCAAGCTTTGATATTTGGATTCTGGTTCAATGACGTTTGAAATCGAGTGGAACAAATCTCTGTATCTATATACATAAATTTTCATATACTGAACCATGCTTTTTCTGATTGATCAAAAACGTGTACCTAATAAATTTTCATACATAATCATTAAGAAATCTGATCTGATAATGAATAATTTTTCAAAGATCATCAACAGTGTTTATATTTTCTTATTTTTATAATTATATTAATACTTAAGGAAGGAACAAATTTTTTTTCTAATATCCGATAATTTAACGATTAGGATTGATGATAAACATATTGCACCCAATTGTTTATAGTTTGTTTTCACGCGAATCAAGTTTTTCAATACGGCGTTTGAATTTCGCGGTCGTGTGTGACGTCACGGAGTACCTTTTACGTACAGTTTTACCGTCTGATGGCGCTGCGGACAACAATGGTCGACAGAATAACATGGCGGCCGAGGTGCTGTGTGACGTCGCGTGGTGTTTGAAAATTGATGATTTTCAATTACAGTCACCTTTATAAAAATTGTGTTCGAAACTTCCCTTCTGAAGTTAGCTGTTCATCAAGAACGGAGGGAAATTTCAATTCATCGGAATAAACTTTGGAAAACTCGTTTAAGGTCTTATAAATTGAAAAAATAATTGCCAACTGCGGCCAGAATTTAATTTACCGACTAAAAAAAGTTTCTAAGGATTGGAAATTTGAAGGATCTGAAGTTAGTTGTTCATCAGTTCAGGCGGGAGATTTGAAACAATGTTTCGTCCAGAAACAGTCAGAACTCGATTTAACGATTGAAAATCGATCTTCCACCGATTTTTGTTTTCCCAACGATTCAATACAGGATTCGTTCGAAATTAAATTCATGCGAAAAAATCGAAGCAACACAACCGGCGACGAAATTCCAAAAATCAAGGTACGAAGCAACAAAGTCAATTCTTACCTGAGCAGGAATGTGGACGTAGCGAATATTCCGCGAATGAACGAAGAACATGTCGTAGCTGAATGATCTTCCCCTTGGATCTATGAACGTGCAATTTTTCATCACGATATTCATGTAGCTGCAATAAATAAGAAGATGTCGAATATCATCCCTTGACCATCGATTCTCACGAGGCCCTGAGTTTCAAGCCTGTATCTTCCGAACGGTCAAGTTTACGCGCAAAATCGTGACGACCATTTTTGTAGGGAAATTCAAAAGCTCCAAAATCGATTCAGGTCATTTTTCGGCTCAGAGTGACCGGAAGCGATGTATCGGCATAAAGGTAAAAACTTACAAACAAAATACAGTCCCACGAATTCGACTGTCTGAAGTGAGCCAATAATCGAATTCCGTCAACTGTCACGTGGGTTTTCGTTCGCGGTCGCTTAAGAAATAGTGATAATTGAACCAAAACACTGACCCGTCAACTTGTTCGACTAATCCGGTGATCGATGCCTCATTTCTGAAGTCGACAGTCGTTATCCTGCCTTCCACAGCTTTTAATAAAATCGCGAGATTGTTATGAAAGAAATATCTTTCTTGGTTAGAAATACGCGTCTCAGCGGCCATCTTGTACACAGACAAGCTCGACACTGACTTCACACTTGTTATTGTTCGATTATACCTGTTGCTGCCCCTCATTCTAGTCGATTATCAACAGTCGATGGAACATTGCGTACATCGAGTTCCGCGTGTTTCAAAAAGTTTGTTATTGTTTTATCCACCGACTTTGAGTTCGGTTGTCTCCTGGCGAGGCGTGTGAGTAAGTTATACATTTAATCCATAACGCAGAATCGAACAGTCTTGATAAATTTCCATATTATCGGCTGATCGTAGGCAAATTAAGGCAATTTTCAATTGTTTTAAATCAGATCAGATAACATCGAGGTTGAGGTTACCTTAGGGTAGAGGTTAGGTTATGAAAGGGCTATGACACATGCATGCTTGCTTCGCGGTGAAAAAACCTGGATTTTCTGTTCAAGGAATATGTTTACCAAACCTAAACTGATCTAGAAATTATTTTCTCTCCTTCTTTTATAATTTTGGGTGCCATCAAGAGACGATCGGTAGAATCGTATGCCAAGGATATTGAAAAATATATGTATTTTCAATATTCCGCGCGATTTCCTATTCATTCGATTGAGTAAAATAATTAGAAAATTGTGGGAAATTAATTTTTTTTTAAATGATATACAGTTTTTTTAGTATAGTGAATAAAACTCGATAAAATCATTAGACACATTTTTCTGAAAATTTCGAATAATTGTGAAGTCCTGGGAGATTTTAAACACTTCAGAGTCTATAAAAGTGTGTAAAATTTCTTTGAAGCCGTTCGAAATTAACTTCAAAGCCCTTGAAAAACATTGAAATTATTTGGATATTATCTGAAGCAATTTTAAGGTTTTTAGGACATATTCGAAAAATCTGCTCGTAATTTCTTTAAATGACTTGAATTCGCTTCAATGACGGCGAAAGTATTTGAAAATCGACTGTAACGATCTAAAAGTCTGTCGACATTATTTCAAAGCTCTTTAAAATCCTTTGGATCCACTTCGATCTCATTCCAAATATTTCCAAATAGTTTCAATTTTGTTGATAGTGTTTTCAAATCATTTTCAAGCTCTTTGAAATCGTTAAAATTCATTTAGGAATTTATAACAATTCCAGAGCCTCACAAAATCAATCGCACGAACTCGAAAATCGTTCGAATTCAATATGAAATCATAGAAATTCTCTACAATCTCCTCAAAGTAATTTAAAGCTCTTTGAAAATTACTGTATCCCCACAAAAGACTCGTCTATGCATAACATTTACAGAGAATAATTAATTCTATTGAAAGCATTTGAACCGTTGAATCGATGAAGAAACATGAGCTAAAGGAACTGATACTGATAACAACTGGATAAAGCGATAAAGCGACTCTTATCAGAGATGAAGAGAGTAAAAGCAAAGGCAAAATGCCAGAATCCGCTCTTCGTTGCTTGGCTCGAGGAATGGAAGGAAGATGCAATATCAAGGGGTTCGGAGATGCAGTTTTGCTTCGGAAAGGCTTTAAACAGCATGAAGAGATGTCCCCTGCCTCTCAAGTCGGGGAGGGATTGCAAATTGCTAGAGAATTTTGGTCCCAAGCTGTGCGCTATGATCGATAAAAAGCTGGCCCAACATCTCGACTCGCTGGACGGTCAGGCGGCGTGGGATTTGCAACAGTTCATCGGACAGCCTAACATGGTTAATGACGTGGAGGCCCAAAATCCGGCTGATAAAGTCCCTCAGAAGGGAAAACGGAGCAAGAAAACACCGGCTAAGGAGCAACCCACCAAGAAAATTAAGACTCCGGATAACGATGGCGATGGAGAAGCTGGGAGAGACAATGTGAGCATGATTTTGATTTGGGAGATGTACATTTTTTTTTTAGGTCTTAAGATCACTTTTAATTGTTCTGAAACAGCTTTGAAGCTCATACTTTGATTTTGTTGTAGTACTTGGGAGTAGTTGCAGATCATTGAAAAAATGTTTTAACTCTAAGGACTTTAAAATTCATTTTGAATAATTCTGAAGCGATTTAGAAACCTTCTAGAACATTCAATAGTCTCCAAATTGGTTTCAAATGGTTTGAGAATTGATTTGGATTTCTATAAGAGAGTTCAGAGTCATTTGAAGTGGTTCTCAATTTTTTCAATCATTCAAGTCGTTCAGAAGTTTTCCTATTGTAAGACAATTCAAAATAATTCAAATTTCAAAAATCAGTCAATCTTATTCTTCTAAAACGTTCTTTTTTCCAATTATTTGTATGCAGGTAATTGAACATGCCTTTTCAGATCAGCAGGCGATGAAATTCTCTCAAAGTAGATTCACGAATAGAATTTCAATTACCTTAATAATTTTCAACCTGAATCAGAAATTGTAGGAATTCTATATTAATGCTATAAATCAATATCACAAATTTTGAATTCGATAATCACTCGAACATGAGTTGTGAGAAGAAATCTGTTGAAAAATGTTTGTAAGTCTTTGAAAATGCATTAAAATATTTTGAGGATTATTCAGCAAGTGCTTGAAATGAACATTGTTTGAAATCCTGTCAAATCATGTAGAATATCGCAAATTGAATGAAAATCGTATTACATTGCATTAAGATTCTCGGTCAGAAGTCACTAGTCCTTGAACAAAATTGAAAACTTTTGAAATCGCTCAAAAACGCTTGGACCGAGGGGTTAATGACTAGGCAAAACTGGCGTACACCGATTACAATTACAAAGATTACAAGAGATTACAAGGATTACAAAAGATTACACAAGATTACAAGAGATTGCAAGAGATTACAAAGAATACAAAGATTACAAAAGATTATAAAGATAACAATGATTACAAGAGATTACAAAGATTACAAGGATTACAGATAGATTACAGAAAGATTACCATAGATTACAAGAGATGACAAGTGATTACAAAACCCTTGTACACCAGATTAGAACAGTGATTATCCCCTCGGCTTAGACATTGATTCAAATTTTCCAAAATCACAAGAAAAAACTTCTGAACTCTTTCCAAACTGCAATAGACTGCATCCAAATATTTTGAAGAGAAATCAAATAAGAAGCCTAAAAAGTACTCTAAAATCATTGAAAATCTTCAGGAATCATCAAAGATCGTATACATTTTTCTAAAATGACTAAAAATCGAATAAGATCTCTCGTATTTTGTTCAATTCGCACATTCTTGTGCCTTTCTTTGACCTTTGCAGAGACCAAAGGCGAGAGCAAATGCCAAAAATGCGAGCCAGAGAGGATCTTACGTTCCAGCTTGGAGATCTGGTGGCTATGCAATACTTTTGACTCTTTATGAGAAATCTTTGGAACCGGATTACGTAGGTAACTAGATGAACTCTTACTCAAGTTCCTTGGAGTTGATCTAGTGTAACTCTTTGCTATTAGTATGGTGCGAGTCCTGTGAGTTTAAAACGTTTGATGCGTCCCTAATTCGATTGCTATTACAGGCTACATGGGGAAAGCAGATCTTCAAGCCGACGCGCAACAGCACTGCGACGAATCTTTGAAGAAACCAACACCTGGGAACAGATATACTGCCTGGTCTTCCATGTCTACTCTGATCGAAAAAGGACTTGTGATAAAGAAAAGCAGCCCGGCGAAGTAAGCAAGAGGGAAAGACTACTAGCGACTAGTCTGAAATCAAAAATCGACTCAGTTGACAAAGTTCAATTAAACATTGTTAAAAACTGAGGTTGAAATGCTTGAAAGACATCTGAAAACGATTTGAAATCCCATTGTTTAAGATATTGATTTTGGATAGTTTAAACGTTGTGGAAAATCTTCTGAAGTAAAAAACGTCTTTGAAAATCAAAGATTACGCAATTATGAAAGAAAAAACTTCTCCATCGAATAATCTTTAATCAAAATCCACCCTAGACCGGTTTTCTGTCATTTTCACACGAATTCATCAATTGAATTTCTCCGCCTAATGATTCGCCAACGCTAAAAGAGACTTTGATGACACTAAAATTCCAAATACTCTCAGGTACAGCCTAACGGACGCAGGATTAGCAGTCGCGCTGCAGTTATCCGAAGTAGACGAGAACAGCATGGGAGCCTTGGGAGTTTCCGGAGTACCCCGCCCGTCGACGAGCAGTGGAATCAGCAGACCTAAAGCTTCCGCTTCTAACGGATATACCAACGGGTCATCACATCCTCACAACATTTCGAGCTCCGACGAAGATGACCCTGAACCCTTTCCTGGAATCATCGATAACGTCCTTGTCGAAAGACAGACATCGGTTGCATCAGCTGCGTCAATCTCATCGTTTGCATCAGCTGCATCGATTGTATCATTTGCGTCGGTTGGAACGGTTGCATCTGTCCCATCTAGACAAGAGAATGGCGCAGCTCGCCTCCAGACGCTAAATCCGGTTCTTCGTACCGATAGCCAGATCAGTAGCAACTCTGGCAAAGAGATCAATGTGGTTCTTAGGCCAAATAACTTCGACGTTATAATGATAATCGACGACAGAGAAACGGCTGGGTAAAAAATGATAGAACTTGCCTTTTCATTTCGAAAATTTTTTTTCTACCTCTGATGAGATTGTAAATAGCTATTAATCTCTTGAAAATGTATGAGAACAGTGTAAAAGACTTTAAAATATTCTGAACAATTTCTTTCAAGTTATATGAAAAAAAACTTTGCGGCAGGCGTTAATAGTTTGGGATTCTGCGACTTATTTTATGATTGATGGAAAGTCTGTGTAAATACACAATTCTTTGAGATCTTATAAATTTGGCTGAAATTTTCCGAAATTATTCAACATCCGTGTGGACTTTTTGCCATTATGAGAAGTTAAAAAATTCGTCGAAAATCTTTCAAAACTATATCAAATACTTGAAAATCTGCCAAAATCATCCAAGAAGTGACTCAAGGTGACTCAAGATCGTTGAAAAACATCGAACAGCGCTTGAAATATTTTATAATTCTCTTACAATCAATTGCAAGGAATTGAAAATCTTCTCCAATATCTTCGGAAATATCGTTCAATTCTCATCACTCTCTTAGGCCTGCTCAAAATACCAATTTTTCATCAATAATTCCATTAATAATTTCTGTGTTTAATTTACTACATCAAATTTTATTTCTTTGTCATTTCCATCAAACTATAGAGGAAAGACGCGCCCCAAGGACGACGCAACGATAGCCGAACTAACGCGTGCTAACGTGAGGTTCGAAGTGCGTAACTTGAAGATTGGGGACTTCACTTGGATCGCAAAGTGCAGGACTTCGGGGGAGGAGCTGATCCTTCCTTACATAGTTGAAAGAAAAAGGATAGACGACTTCGGAGGAAGCATCAAGGATGGGAGATACCACGAGCAGAAGGTCCGCCACTCCAAAATCATCTGAAAATCTTTCATTGGATTGAATAGACCAACTTTTTTTTTTTGCTATATTTTTCTACAGATCTGTACAGAAAACCGGTTGAAAATTTTAGAAAATGGACAGAAATAATTGCTAATCCTCTGAAACATGTTAGAATTGTATGAAATCATTGTTAAACCCGTGTAATTTTTCATTCGAAATGAGGATCTTTGAAATTGTAGCTCGTACAGAAAAATTTATGCACTTTTGAAATTTGTGAGTATTGTTTGAAATTCCATAAAAAAGACTTTTTAAAATCTATGGAACACCTTGTTTCGAAGCCACAAATGTGGATGAATTGTTAGAAAGTTTCCAAAGCATTGAAAAATCTCATCTCATCTCATTAATAATTTTCTGAAAAGTAGTAAAAAAAATTTCAAATTATCTTTGAAAAGGAATCAAAAGACGTTCTACACGTTTCAAAGCCTTTGAAATTTTTTAAAATGTAACTAAGCCCTCAAAAATGTTGTCATCTTACAGTTCCGTCTGAAGAAATCTGGAATCCAGAACATAACGTATCTCGTTGAGAACTACGGAAACAACCAGTTTTCCGGATTGCCACTGACAACGATTTTCCAAGCTGCGACTAATACTCTGGTCCAAGACGGGTTTGTCCTTAAGTACACAAAGTCCCACAAAGACTCGATGTTCTATCTGGCTTCGCTGACGATGCTGCTGACTAAAATTTACCAGGTCTTTCTTTCTCTTTGATTCAACATTCTCAGAATAGCAAAATAGACAACTGTACACGAAAGAAATCATATAATTACAAGAAAATATAACAAAAACCCTTTTATTCGCAGGATAAAACCCTTGTCGGAGCTAGAAAAGACGATTTGTTGCCTGCGAGTACGGAAACCGACTTGGTTCAGCTCATGGTGTTCAAAGATTTCAACAAAGCTGCGACTAAAATGAAGGTACATGGATGAAACAGGGCTTGATTATAAAAATTCCCGAATGAATATGAGACAATATTGAGATCCGAAGAAAATTCTCAAGCCTTCAATGTTTAAATTGATTTTTTAAACTACAAGATTTTATACATGACTTTTCAAACTCGGTTTCAAATCTATCTAAGTATTTGGAATCGTTTCAAAATCATTTAAAACATCAAAACGCTCAGGAAATCCTTTTTGGATTTAAAACTTTACAAATTTCTCACAGTTTTTGAAAGTTTTCGAAAATAATAATGAGATATTCTAAAGTACAAGGAAAATTGAACATTTTGATTTCGATATATCCTCAAAAATTGAGTTTTTCCATAATTTCTTCAGATTTACAGTTTTTCATACCTTTTTTCCCACTTTTTTTGTTTCCAGAACTTCCGAATCAAGGAGATGTTCGTCAAGCAATTGATACAGCTGAAAGGAATGTCAGTTGAGAAAGCCGTAGCCGTTGTTGACTTTTATCCGACTCCTGACACCCTGAAAAGGGCCTACGACGACGCTGGTTCTAGCGGAGAGAATTTACTAGCCAGTATACAGTATGGGGCGACAAAACGACAGCTTGGTCCAGCGATAAGCAAAACTTTGCACCAATATTACACTAGGAATGATTTCTGAAATCTATTTCACTCGGTGTTTATTCCATCCATTATTTTTCAAATTTTATTCAAATATATTAGCCATAACGGATTCTGAAAGAGTATCTTGAATCTAAATTCTGTACCAAATTTTTATTTTCGTTTTTTACTTTTAATTGATGACAAAAAAACTCATCGAAACTCACTTTTATTTACATGAAACAAAAATGTTGGTTCATCATTCTGTTTGATTCATTAGAATTAAGAAGTCATTAGTTTATGAAAATTAGTTTTTAGTTAGAAAAAAAAATGATTTCCAAAATCGTTTAAATTCATTTTTCACTTCATTTCTGTTCCTTGAGTGAAATTTTTCTTTTTGCTTTCTGTTTGAACCGAAAAAAAAGTATTCGAGTGGGTAAATCGATCCTTTGAGTTTAGTTTTCCGAGTGTCAGAACAGTGTTTTTATTGAAAAAAAAATAGAAAAACGTGTTCTCCAGTTGTCTTCATGAATAATTGTTTATTTTCTTTATGTCCATTATTAGAGGTCGGGTTCTATGTACATTGTATGTATATTACTTGAAAGTACTATTAGATATAATTTTGATACAATTAATAATAATAATAATAATAATAATTAGTTATTATGTGTTTTACTTTTCTTATGTACAAAATTTGATATTACAGTATATTATATATATATTTTGTTATATTACATTATGTATAAATTATATTAAGAGTTAAAAAAATACTATTATATATATCTACGCATAGTTTATATAGTTCAGACGAACAATTGTTATCGGAGCACAGACAAGATATCAATATTATAACTTATAATACATGTAAACTACCTCAGAGAAGCAAATAAACCCGCAAAACTCATGCGAAAAACTTATTATCGGTGAAACAACTTTTGTAGACTTCATAAAGTTGTTTAATGACCGTAGAAACCTCTTTCAGACGCCTTGGTCTTTGTGTCGTTTTTATAGCAAGAAAAAGTATGCAAGTCGTTTTAAAGTCTTCTGAAGACTAGATTAATGTTAGAACTTCGTCTAATAGCGAAGAAAACTTTTACATGACATCCTAAAATCGATTTGAAAGCCCAAAAGCTCTCGAAAGTCATTCAGTAGTTATAGAAAATCGTTTTTACAGTAGTATAGTGACTAAATTTGATCCAAAAAAAAAATGTATCCAGATCCTATGTTGCCTGTGCTCTAATTACCCCTAATTACATCTGACCAAAAGTTCCATACATCTATCCAAAATAAATTTAAAACAGTTTATGTAAACAGTAACAAGTTTCTTCATCCCAATTCATCAATTATTCTCCTAATCTCTAATATTTCAACAATTTAAGCCGCGCTCTAATTCGCTGCCTCATCCTTCTCCGCCCTCTGTCCCTCTTCCGCCTTCACCATACTCTCCTCCGCCTCGCTTCTCTCTCTCTCCTGTGTCGCGCTTGCCTTCTGCCCATAGGCCAAGCTGGTCGAGCTCAAGGTCACCGAAATCTGATCAGGCAGGGGACAAGCGATCAGAAGCATCTCCTCCGCGGTATAATTGTTGCTAATCAGCTGCAGCAGCTGCGTGAACGCCGCGACGACGTTGTTCTTTATCGGTCTGAAAAGGATGCACTCCGTCTCCCTGTTTGCCAGATACAATTGCATAGACTGCTGTATCGTAGGGAGCTTGAATTTAATCAGTCTCTGTGCCTCTCCAACGGTCTTTGCTATTTCCTGCGCCGCCCCAAAGCCCTGCTGCTTTATTTTACTCGTTCCATCCTGGTTTGTGCAGAGCTTCGCCATGTCCAGGAACTTCAGCACCGGTTCTATCAGGATCTGCGTACAATGCTGGATGAGCCTTTGGCAAGTAGACTTGAGCTTGGCATCGACGTGCTTCCTCGAGTCTATCAATTGCTCTTTCATCTGCGGAGCGCCCTCCAGCAGGAACTCCAATAAAGAGTTATTTGAGAGATTGAAGAGCCTGGACCTCTTCTCTAAGAGGCCGAAGGCCGCAGTCTTGACCTTAGAGAAGTCCAGGCTGTATTCCTTGATAGTGAAATCGACTTGGAAGGGCGCGATCTGCTCCCTGAGTATCAGCAGGTGCTTGACTTGGAAAAGCTCCGCGTCCAGAGCCCCGGACCTCAGGTTTATCTTCTGCCTCGCGTTCTCTATGCTCTGAACGCAGAGCGAGATCGCCTCCTGGCTCAGGCCTTGGAAGACTGGGCGATCGACGCAGCGATAGAGCCGGGAAAGGCAGACCAGGGTCCTGCGCACGGTCGGATACCACATCCCGTGAAGATCGGCTGGAGAATTGCCGACGTTCTTTTGATAATTGAGGGGATCCATCGTCAGATGATTACGAGAAACTGGGTCTGGGGTTCCACTGTCGTTAGAAGACAGAGAGATCCGCTTCATCCTCAGCTGGTTCGACTCCTCGCGTATCGACTCTGCGATTTCCTCCATCATCTTGAGCTTTTCGGGGTAGGCAAGATCCCCTGCGGATGGGTTGTAGTTCAGGACGTCGGATTGGAGGTAGAGATGGGCTCTGAAGACGAGGCGCTCTTGGACGTCGTGGAGAAGCTGGAGGCAGATGCTACCGAAGCCTTGGAGAGGCTCCGAGTTATTCTGCACGTGTTCGTCAAGCATCTCGATGCGGAGGATGCAGCAGATCTCGGCTAATGTTTCAAGGTGGTTTATGTGGATTATGAAAGGCCGCAGTGCGTCGTATAGAGACGTGCAGAGGCCCTCTAGGTAGACGGTTAGCGAGGAGGAAGGACGGCTAAAAAACTGGTTGAACAAACGGTGCTCATCTATTGAGGCGTGCAATAGCAGCGCACAGGAGTGACGAACCAGGCTGCAATGGTCCCCGTTGTACCTGGAAAAGGGTATTGGAACTTGAATTGCTGTTTTTTTTTCATTTTTTTTTTTTCAAAACGTTCCAAAACGTTTCAAAAACTTCAAGACCATTTCTCGATTTATTGAAAAAGTAATTGAATAGCATTGGAAACCATGGTGAACTATTTGTAAACGCTGAAATACAATTCAAAACCTTATAGGGTCATAAAAAGCTTTCAAAAATCGTTCCAAAATTGATGTTTTCTTATTTATAAATGAATCAAAATCCGATTACAAATCATCGAAGCTCTTTCGATTATTATCTGAAGTAATTGACGACCTTCTCAACTCCATTTGCAAAAATCAGTTCAAATCTCTCCGGGTTTATTTGACTTGAATTATCTAAAGTCCTATGAAACCCATTGTAAAGGCTTCAGAATCGTGCGGAGTCATTTGAAGAATCTCGACTAATCACTAAAGGTGAAGATTCTAGTAGATCATTCGAACTCGTTAAACGTGATTACAAGTCTTTCATATTCGATGAAAAATTACCCAAAATCGTGAGAAATACTTTTTCAGAATATACTGAAGTCATTTAATATCCGAATCCTCCTCAAAATTATTTGAAAACCTTCGGAAGTATAAGAGAAAAAAAATTATTGCCATAAATGGAATACTTAAATCCTGAAATCATTAAAACTATTTGGCTAAACATGTTAAATGACTGAAAATCATCTAGACCTGTTAGAACATCGTTTTGAATCCCCCGAATTCGATCATCGGAACCATTAGAAATCATTATGACTCTGCCAATTTCGATCTAAAGTCACCTGAATCATTTTGAGTGCTTCGAAATAGATCCGAATCACTTAAAATCATTAGATATCATCTGAAAATCATTGAAACTATTTGGGCAATCATACTAATAAGTAGCTGAACGTCGTCTATGCCCATTAAAAATC